>JAXIVJ010005439.1:0-20000 GCA_036785665.1 Chirona hameri | reverse complement strand
ATAGGGGTGTGCACGTGCGCACGTGCAGAGGCACCCCACCCCTGACTTGTGGGAAAGTGGTGGCTGAGGGGTCACCAAATTTGAACACAATCGGCTCAGCCGTTGCAGAGTTTTTGCGAGAAAACACTTTTCAATACTCCTCACGCGGCACGCGCCACGCGCAGTGGTAGTCACCCACATGAGTCAGCACCGGTCTCAAACGGTAGGTTGGATGGGGCTGCCCAACAAAGAAGTCCGCTTGTCAATCGGACGTGTGGTTGCAGATATATGACCTTCTCAAAAGCGTCGCCACGGGTCGGGTCGGGCCGGGCCGCTCATAATCAGATTTTTCCCATATACCACGGAAGTACGAGCGAGCGCACAATTACAGCCCGTACAGGTAGTAATGGCACATCAGTTGCTGGTACTTGGTCCAAAAAAGTCAATTTATTGACGCAAAGTGGGCGGAGCTTGTCATAGGCACTGTATTTAAGGATACAAAATTGACAATAATTGACAACATTTTACTAAAAACACATAGTCCCATGGAAAATGACCGGTCTCCAAAAATAATAACACCATCTGACGCGGAACTGTTTACTCCATCTACCTCGGTCACAACTCAAACTGTTTACGAAAGTGTTTTATGTGTTTGTTTCGGGAAAGATTGACACGCCATCACGTGGCGACGAATTACATCAAACATGTCTGCCATTTTCTTATGATAACCTTTTTAAATTTCAGGTTTATATTTAAGTAAATCAAACTTTTTTGTAAGGTATTTTTTATTACTAATTACATACAATGATTATGAAAAGTATTTTGTATTTTTTTTAATTATTCACCCGTGCTGTTACTGCAGTGTTAAATTTGTATTTTACAGTTAACTGTGCTGATTAAAGGGAGTGTGCCTACTGTTTTGGAATGTCAAAAATATTTTTGCATACGGTAAGTAGCTGTTGGTTTGATTGTTGTATATGATGAAATTCATATATGGAGCCCGTTTAGTTGAATTTTCACTTATATTGTTTTTTGTTTATTTTTGTTTCGATATCTATAAAACGATCGCCACTATGGTGATGTTATGTAAAACGGCGCACATAAGACAATACAATTACAGTCACATCATGCAAGATAGAAAGACGAGTTTTGCACAGCACGTTCTTGCCACTGCGAACTTTTATTATGTGCAAGTTTCGTAGCTCTAAATTGATATCTTCTTCAAAAAATGGCCATCGGCCATCATCGAAATGGCCATCATCGAAAAACATGATGGCCGTCCAGTTTCTGTTCGGCTGCTGCTATCAGCGTGCACGAGCTGTTTTGTTGAATTGCTATTGGCCGGCGCTAACAATATGCTAGCAGTTTAATCAATAGTTGCAGTGCTTCTAGTAGCGGAAGCCCTCTGGAGTCTACCCGATAACTTTTTGCTCCCAAGCAAATTCCTGGAGTCTTTGAATATCTCAGCAACTAGGGTGAATCTGGAGAAATGAAGTATTGGTTAAATTCAGAAAATTGTGTTCTATAGACCAGTGTCAATAACCCCAACTAAGCGATGTGAGTAGGCACACTCCCTTTAAGAAAATGTCTGGTTTTCAGCAGTCAATGATGAAAAAATATGCTGACCTCTGAAAACAATGATGATTTATGAGGCAGTTGAACCTAAGTACGAACCTGAGTGTTGCGACCTAAAAAATTGTAAAGCTTATTATATAGAGGTCAAAATTTTACTGCAGCTATGCAGGATGATGATTCCTTAACTGACACCTACAATGGGGCCAGTATTCATGGCACCTTAAAAGTTTCAAACTTTCCGAGAAGTTCTCACTTAGGTCAATTTTGAAACATGGAGCATGGCAAAGCATGAATATTTGCCATAAGCAGGTCCTGTAGGTCCTTCCTGTATGTAAACTTCTGAATGTAAACTGTCCTAAATTTAAACTTGTGATCAGTATAGGCTACTAGGTAAACCTCGAATAAGTATGCATATATTCGTCTGGACATTAAATTGCGTTGAAGCTAGGTAATAGGCATAGTGCTGTGAATTGTGATGTTTTGTCCACACAAATGTGAAGTCCGAGAATCTTGTTTAAGGTCACACAGATATTATTTGTCTTGAAATATTTAATGTGTTTAAAGAAAGATATTCCAAAGAAAAATGCATATTTAATTTAAGAATTATAAGGTCAAGCTGTGTCTAAAAGTAATAAGCATGCTTGAAAGTTGAAGCATGGAAACTTGCAGTAGGCAGAGACTGGAAACTGGCATATCAGTGGCAAACACAGATTCAGTTTGGTTATGTCATGGTTAGGTTAGGTTCGGTTATATTGTTTTCCTAGGTATATATTTATTTTCCAGCTATTAGTTGTTTTTGAGGTGACGACGTAATGGCTATTGCAAGTTTACATTCCACATCACGCGATAATCATCACGGACGTGCAACCACGAAGGGCCCGAGTGGCTCACTGTTGCACGAACATTTTTGTCTTGTTTTTTTACAAAATAATACCTAGAATCAGGGGTGTAGCCAAGGGGGATCCTAGGATCCCCCTTATGCCCTCAAAGGGCCTTTTTGGGCCGACCCGCTTGGGCCCCTGGAGGGGACCTAAAAGGTGCCTCGGAGCTGAAAGAGCCTTCTGGTAGGCATCCGAACTAACGCAGTTACCTAGATGCCGTTTGATAAACATTAAAGCACTCTGAACAATGTCAAACTCAGTTATTTTAGACCCCTCCTGCCCAAACAGGAGGGATCCGGGCCCAAGTAGGAGGTCCAGGCCCACCCAAGAGGGTTTCGGGCCCACGCAGGTCCGGTCCCACGCAGGAGGGTTTCGGGCCCACGCAGGAGGGATCAGGGCCCACACAGGAGGTCCGGGCAGGTCCGGCTTCACACAAGAGGGGTCCGGCCCACGCATGTCCGAGCCCACGCAAGATAGTTTCGGCCCCACGCAGGTCCCGTCCCACGCAAGAGGGTTTCGGCCCCACGCAGGTCCGGGCCCACACAGGAGGGGTCCGGGCCCACGCAGGAGGCCCGGGCCCAAGCAGGAGGTCCATGCCCACGTAGGTCCGAGCCACGCAGGAGAGTTCCGGGCGCACACAGCTCCGGCCCACGGGAAGAGTACAATTTGCATTCCGGGAATGTTCAGGGCAACCGTGGCATACCAAAATAATCGTGCAACACGCAATAGTAAACCGCGATTTTTAAAAAAATATATTTCCTTGGAAGAGATTCGAACTCCGCTTCAAGCAACGTCACCCAGATCAAGTCCGATACACTACCGACTGCGCTATTGGACTCGGGGTGCCTCCGCGCGGAGAAACGGGATGTGATCCGAGCCGCGGATGCGGCCGGTGTCTTGTGCAATGTAATCTTCACCCTGTACGCCGTAAGAATCAGGCGTTAGATTAAGATTACGAAGTGATCCAGTTCCAAATACGCGCTAGTATTTGTATATACCGTGAATACGCTGCGCGATTTGTTGCGTCAGATTCGTCTCAAAGAGTCAAAAGAGTCAGTGCTGCTAAAACATTTGATTCACGGCAGTCTCCCACGGAACTTTCATCCCGGAAATGAGGGTAACTTTGAGGGGCTCTTGATAATCTTCTGTGCAACAGATCATGTAATGATTATACCAGATGACGTAGCTTGAACTCCCTCGTCATCCATACAAATATTACAGTCTATCTTTCATAAACAAACAAAATATTCGGCGTCCATGTTGTAGCCTGGCCACCATTCAAATCATGAATTTTTCGGGAATTTCCAATGGAGATATTCGGGTATGTTATACCATATAATAAAATACTTTGACCACTTATTAGGAAATATTAACGATTACTTTTCAGAAAACATGTTGGGTTTAGGCAAATATGCCTCAGGCCATCCCGACAAGAGGCATTTATGTCTTACCTGTATTAGAGACTTATTTCATAGTCAGACACCTTGCCGAAAACAACCCTCATTTCATAAATATAGACTCATAAAGGGAAATAAGCATTCAATGCCTGGGGGATGAATCAGGCTATCCGATCCTGCATTCAGAATCTGACATTTAACTTTCGTTTTTCCGTGAGAAATCCCCGCGTTTACCTTGAAATTTCACCATTAGCCTGGTCAACTTCATCCCAATTTCATCCCAATTCATCCTGAATTTCATCCTGTATCTGGGCTCTTGTCTTCGCCTGATATGTGTGTAAACGTGTAGACATAATACAGTTCTGAATTCAATTTTTAGGGGACAAAATATATATACAATGTTAAGCAATAATTAGCGATAATTCCTTTCTTTTCTTAGTAATGTTTTATGGTATCCCTGATAAGGGGCAAAGAAGCTGTTCATGTGACGTTTCTTGCGCTAAGAAAATTGTTGCCCAGGCTCACAGCGTGTTTGTGTAACAGGTTGGGCATGTCTTCATTCCTCTTTCTTAGATATTTAAATGACTGTACCTTAGTCTTGTGTTGAAAATATGCAAGCCATAAAAGCAACTTCCTTATTCTTGTATACTGGTATACTCGTATTCCAGAATAGTGGTGAGAATTTCAATTGATCAATATGTATTCACTTCACTGATATTTTGATTATGTATTGGCAGAATATAACACAAATAAGCTTATATTTTTTACTATAGTTGAAAGTCATTTCATACAGTCAAGGATGACAAATCAGACCTTTTCATTACCTGTGATTTTCCAGGAAATATTCCCAAAAATTTAACACTGTGTTACTGCATCAATATTTTGATACAGTGATTTGCATTTGAGTTTTTTTAAAATGATTCAGGTGAGCCAAGGGATAAAAAATGATGCACTTTTAAAGCAATATTGCATCCATTTCCGAGAGAATTATTGAACATCTGGGTGTCTGAAATTATACAGTGTTTCATAATTGCTGTTTGTAAATCGGTCATTTTCCCAATACCATTTCTATTGGGCTGGATCAAAATATTGACGCGTCAAAAAATTGATTATTTGGGCCTAGTGCCAGCAACTGACTAGCTACCTTTTTGCTTCCTGAATCATCAGCACTTCTCCCTTGTCGTTGACGATAGCAGCAGCCACGACATAGCAGACATTCTTCTTCAGTTCCGGGGTAAAGGTGGACGGCGATGACGGTGCCACTCCTTTCGCCGCTGGGAACACAAAATAAGACGCATTCGAATCGGTAAACATCATATGCAAGACACTACACTCGGTCGCATAAGAAATGAATCTGGATATTTCCAAATGTCCCTAGTATACTGTCATTCAGGGGCGTCGCTGACGGCGGGGGGGGGGGGGGGTTCGCGACTCGCGACCCCCCCCCCCCCTTGAAAACCGGAGGGGGAGGGGTCGACCCCCCACCCCACACTTTTTATGGCGGCCGACCCCCCCCCCCCCGCCACACACACACACACACACACACACACACACACACACACACACACACACACACACACACACACACACACACACACACACACACACACACACACACACACACACACACACACACACACACACACACACACACACACACACACACACACACACACACACACACACACACACACACACACACACACACACACACACACACACACACACACACACACACACACACACACACACACACACACACACACACACACACACACACACACACACACACACACACACACACACACACACACACACACACACACACACACACACACACACACACACACACACACACACACACACACACACACACACACACACACACACACACACACACACACACACACACACACACACACACACACACACACACACACACACACACACACACACACACACACACACACACACACACACACACACACACACACACACACACACACACACACACACACACACACACACACACACACACACACACACACACACACACACACACACACACACACACACACACACACACACACACACACACACACACACACACACACACACACACACACACACACACACACACACACACACACACACACACACACACACACACACACACACACACACACACACACACACACACACACACACACACACACACACACACACACACACACACACACACACACACACACACACACACACACACACACACACACACACACACACACACACACACACACACACACACACACACACACACACACACACACACACACACACACACACACACACACACACACACACACACACACACACACACACACACACACACACACACACACACACACACACACACACACACACACACACACACACACACACACACACACACACACACACACACACACACACACACACACACACACACACACACACACACACACACACACACACACACACACACACACACACACACACACACACACACACACACACACACACACACACACACACACACACACACACACACACACACACACACACACACACACACACACACACACACACACACACACACACACACACACACACACACACACACACACACACACACACACACACACACACACACACACACACACACACACACACACACACACACACACACACACACACACACACACACACACACACACACACACACACACACACACACACACACACACACACACACACACACACACACACACACACACACACACACACACACACACACACACACACACACACACACACACACACACACACACACACACACACACACACACACACACACACACACACACACACACACACACACACACACACACACACACACACACACACACACACACACACACACACACACACACACACACACACACACACACACACACACACACACACACACACACACACACACACACACACACACACACACACACACACACACACACACACACACACACACACACACACACACACACACACACACACACACACACACACACACACACACACACACACACACACACACACACACACACACACACACACACACACACACACACACACACACACACACACACACACACACACACACACACACACACACACACACACACACACACACACACACACACACACACACACACACACACACACACACACACACACACACACACACACACACACACACACACACACACACACACACACACACACACACACACACACACACACACACACACACACACACACACACACACACACACACACACACACACACACACACACACACACACACACACACACACACACACACACACACACACACACACACACACACACACACACACACACACACACACACACACACACACACACACACACACACACACACACACACACACACACACACACACACACACACACACACACACACACACACACACACACACACACACACACACACACACACACACACACACACACACACACACACACACACACACACACACACACACACACACACACACACACACACACACACACACACACACACACACACACACACACACACACACACACACACACACACACACACACACACACACACACACACACACACACACACACACACACACACACACACACACACACACACACACACACACACACACACACACACACACACACACACACACACACACACACACACACACACACACACACACACACACACACACACACACACACACACACACACACACACACACACACACACACACACACACACACACACACACACACACACACACACACACACACACACACACACACACACACACACACACACACACACACACACACACACACACACACACACACACACACACACACACACACACACACACACACACACACACACACACACACACACACACACACACACACACACACACACACACACACACACACACACACACACACACACACACACACACACACACACACACACACACACACACACACACACACACACACACACACACACACACACACACACACACACACACACACACACACACACACACACACACACACACACACACACACACACACACACACACACACACACACACACACACACACACACACACACACACACACACACACACACACACACACACACACACACACACACACACACACACACACACACACACACACACACACACACACACACACACACACACACACACACACACACACACACACACACACACACACACACACACACACACACACACACACACACACACACACACACACACACACACACACACACACACACACACACACACACACACACACACACACACACACACACACACACACACACACACACACACACACACACACACACACACACACACACACACACACACACACACACACACACACACACACACACACACACACACACACACACACACACACACACACACACACACACACACACACACACACACACACACACACACACACACACACACACACACACACACACACACACACACACACACACACACACACACACACACACACACACACACACACACACACACACACACACACACACACACACACACACACACACACACACACACACACACACACACACACACACACACACACACACACACACACACACACACACACACACACACACACACACACACACACACACACACACACACACACACACACACACACACACACACTTTTTATGGCGGAAGCTGATTCTAGTGTCATGTAATTCCTATTAAAATCAAGATTGGAATATGAAAAATACGACGTGGCAGGGGTGTAGCTTCTCCAGAAAAGTTTGGGGGAGGGGGGGATGAACTGGGAAAAATCGCTTAAAGTACCATCAAAATCCACAAAAATACATATGTTTTCCCGGATTTGACCCACTTCTTCGTCCAAGTTGGGGGGGGGGGGGGGGGGGGCTGAAGCCCCCTCAACTGAATAAGATCCTACACCCCTGCGACGTGAAAATGGGCTCAGTCAGTTACGGATGAAATTTCCTTCGTTTTCTTTCCGACACACCGCTGCTCCGAAAAGAAAACGAAGGCAATTTCATCCGTAACATGCAGGGGCGTCGCCGACGGGAGGGTCGGGGGGACGGTCCCCCGACCCTCCCACTCTCAGAAGGTGGGGTAGTTAACCTCCCCCTACACGCACGCACGCCACTCACTCACTCACTCACTCACTCACTCACTCACTCACTCACTCACTCACTCACTCACTCACTCACTCACTCACTCACTCACTCACTCACTCACTCACTCACTCACTCACTCACTCACTCACTCACCCACCCACCCACCCACCCACCCACCCACCCACCCACCCACCCACCCACCCACCCACCCACCCACCCACCCATTTCATTCAGCAGCCTTATCTCATGTCCATCTAAAATAAAGCTCTGAAAAAGCATTGTATGAAAAACTAAGGGGCCAATAGATTCACTGACAAGGTAAACACAGAATGTCAGATTTGCTTACCTGTAGCTTCATTCTGGTCCTCCAGTGAAAAGTCGCAAAACTCGTCAGTTTCCAGCGGCTGGCTGTCCAGCAGCCTCTGCACCATTTCTTCAGCCATCACTGAAGGTGGAGTGATGTCTGGAAGCAGACAGAATCAAAACATAAAAAGTATGCTAAGCATGATCTAAACACATCTAGTGCACATTGTTCTAAGAACAAACATGACTTAAAAGCTAGGAATATTTTACAAAGTTTGCCAGCAAACAAAACTAACTGTGACTGCCCATTGCCACCTGCTGCTAGGTGTATACAAATTGGTTGAAGAAAAAAAGTAAACCCAGCTAAATGCCAATGTCTCTTCCTGGCCCATCCTGCGAATTACTTATGTCTTTGTGAGTGATCTCCACATATTTTAATTTCACACTGCATGTTGGGTATGCTGTATTGTATTGAACGTCATAGGCTTATTCCCCTCAGGTGTGGCTATTACAGAACCAGTGTCAAAAAGGTAAAGAAATGTAGGTCAAACGGTCACATACACTCCGACACACATCCACACGTCCAAACACATACACACTCTCACGTAAGTGTCGTCAAGAAGCAGGCGCCGCTATCGGTCAGCCATTTGCCGCTGCAGTACATGCTTACGCAGCTCCTTCTTGAACTGCGGTAGGTTCGAATCCCGTAAGTGCGGTGGTAACATGTTAAAAGCTGTCACGGTTGATTAAAGGAATCGCCTCCTTCCAGATTCCGATCTGATAGCTGGAACGTGAATCATGTCACCTTGTCGTGTATCGCGCTGGTGCACATGACGTCTATATATAAGATTGTTATATAGCGACTCGGGCTGCGAAGTGACCAGGACGCGTTTTAGAAGGGTCAGTGCGTGGAATTTGTGCAGGTTGTCGGCAGTAAGCCACTCAAGGTCTCGTAATACATCGCTGACATGGTCAAATTTTCGGCGCCCCGAAATTACACGTGCTGCAAAGTTAAGCACCTTCTGGAGACGTGAGGTTTGGGTAGCGTTGCATGTTCCGTAGACACTGATACAGTAACGGATGAGTGAAATGACTAGAGCCTGGACTAGAGTAGTAATCGTCGTTTGAGGTAAACTATGTTTGATATGACTGAGACCAATTAAAATACCAGTGCAACGCCGCACGACACCATCAGTGTGGGCAGCAAACATCATACATTGGTCGAATACGACTCCCAGGTTTCGCACCGCGGGAGAGCCGGAGACAGTGGCGCCCATAAATTTGATGCTTATCGTTGGCAGCAGCCGAAGATTTTGACGAGTACCGAGAACTATGAGCTGTGTTTTCTGAGCATTGACTTTCATTCCATTTTTGCCGAACCAGTTGGATAGCTGCGAAAGATTTCGTTCCATGGATCCAGTCAGAGCGCCAATGTCTCCGGGTCTCCCACTTACAAGGACCTGGGTGTCGTCCGCATACTGCACGATACATGCGTCATGAGCATACAGGGGCATGTCATTCGCGTAAATGCTGTACAACAGCGGACCGAGCGCTGACCCCTGGCACGTTCCGATCGGGGTGTGCAAAGGCGCAAATAAGGTACGAGAGCCACGCTGGCTCTGGGTGACAACCTGCTGGTAGTGGCCGGCAAGGTAGCTCGCAAACCAGCGCGTATCCACATTGTAGAGTTCTAGTTTTCTCAACAATCCATCATGTGGCACAACATCAAAACATTTGGACAAGTCTAACAAACACAACAGGGTGATTTCTCTTCTATCCATGGCCGCAAACACTCTATCCGTCACAGTAAGAAGGGCAGTGTCAGTGGAGTGATTTAATCTAAAACCATGCTGACTAGACGAGAATAAGTGGTGGACAGTAAAATAGCTAAACAGCTGCTCATTAAACAACACGTTCAATGATTTTGGCGATGGTCGGCAGGATGGAGATCGGTCGGTAATTGGACACGTCGGTGGATTTCGGTGTCTTTTGGATGGGATGCACCAAAGCCAGTTTCCATGAGTCCGGGACGACATTACTGGTCAGGCTAGAATTGACAATATGGATGATGACTGGACAAACGGAATCCATACACTGCTTAATGAAACGTACACATAAACCGTCGGCACCACACGATGTACTGTTCCGCATCCGGGCTATGGAACTGTATGTATTGTAAGACATGTTCTGATTCTGAATGATGTGACTGCAATGGCGAGATGTGGCGGTTCATATTCGTCAACTGTGAGATGTATGTTTATGCATGCAATGGGGATGCATGCAATGGTGTGTCATCGTTTCAAGTGTTGTCTGCAACTGTCACGTATTTTTTTTTATTTAAGTGAAAAGTAGAACGACGAGGACGAAGGCAGCAGCCTAGATTCTACCCAAGTGTTGTTATATTGCTATAATCGGTTTGACAATGGCCTGTGGCCGAAACTTCACCCTAATCTAATATAACATTTTGCCTTGAACTTCTTATTCACGACGAGGAAAGGTCATTTTCATTCTGTTATACCTACACATAAGCTTATATGTGAGGCATCGGTACAAATGGGGGCTCAAACGAGAGCTCCAGCTGTCTCGTTTCTGCTCGCGAGGCTGGTTTGCCCAGATACATGCATTTCCCAGAAGAAACGGCTGCATTCTTCCTATGTTTATCCGGCCCTGGTTTATCAGTAACCGCCCAGCCGACACCAGTCATTGTACACGACATTAGTGCACGCCTATTCAATACGTCACGTTATTCGGGGGGACTCATTTAATTAACCCGCACCCCGCTGGGGTTTCCAGCCGAACGCACCGCGCCGGGGGGGGGGGGGGGGGCATATTCTGCCGCACCTCGTTATCTTCTGAACCAATAACCGCAGCGAGACGCGCAAGGCGGCAATCGAAAGCTCTCAATGAGACGCATCTAAAGCATATGCGAAATTGTCCAAATAAGGTCACATGTCAGGTCACGGTCAGGTAAAATGTCAACATCCGCCCATGCAGCTCAGTCGGAAGAGCGCTAGACTACATATCTGATCGGACCGACCCTGGCAAGATGGGTTCGAGGCGATTCGGCGCTCGCTATTTACTCCTGACGGAATGACCTGCGGCCGGTGGCAGCGCCCGCGTTCAAGGTCAAATGAAGCCAGGTAGCCGTGCGGACCGTCCTCAGTCGTTCGGGGACGTTAAACTTTCGACATTAAATTCTGTCGTATACCTGGAATTTCTCGATCGGATGGTGGGGTCAGGGCCCGCGCAACAAGCTCTGCTGAGCCTGGGTTCTGATCTCGGAAATCCATTCCATCAAAGCTTTCAGACTACAAAGAAAAGAAAACAAGCAGTAAGGTATTTGGGTTTTTGGGCCATACTTTCCATCCGAAGCCTTATATTGCGACTATTATCGCACAAAGTGCTCTCAAAGGTATAATGCATCTCCCGCATAAGCAAGAGTGCAATTGTAAGCAAGGTCAAGGTCAGGTCACACAAGGTCACAGGTCTACGAAAGCCATGCGACACAGGTTGTAGGGGTTATTTTACACGTAGAATTCGACAGCAGCAGTAATTTTCGAAACTTTAACCCATATAATGGCCCTCAAGTCAAGGTCAGGTCACAATAAGGATACAATTCGAAATTGGTTAATAAAAATACAAAATTCTAGACCAACTTTGTCTCAGAAATAGAGCGGTGGCATTTATTTGTCTGTATCTGGTCAATAAAAGCAACAACAAAACGTAACTTAAGAAAATGACGTCATGAGTTACATATACGTAGGGGAGCCATAAGTCAGTCAAAAATAAAGATTTTGCTTGGAAATTTGGTTTGGGTATCGTCCATACTTGGTTCTCTGTCTTCCGTTTTTTTTTAATATATTTTTTATAATGATTTTGTGGAAATTCTTCAAATTCTTCAGAGAAAAAAAAAAGTTTTTTGTTTTTCTTGGGGGTCAAAAAACAAAAATCGACAATCCGAGATAGCCATTTGCAAGAGAATTTCCTTTCTTTTGACATTTTTATTTGCAATTTGCATCACAACTCGATTTTCTACGATTTTGCAAACATGTATCGTTTTTCCACCATAAATGGCATGACATGACGTCATTAAAACGTCATTATCTCCCAAAGTACTACATCAATTTCACTGAAATTTGGTGAGAAGACGTATAATTGATGTAGCATAAGGTACTGCAAGTTTCACGTCGTTATCTGTCATAGTTTTCACGCTATTGCGAAAATCCGGGAGGGGGAAGATTATGCCCTCCTCTCTTCCCTACATCGCCAATAGCATGAACAGTCTGGTGTTAGGACATGTCCAGTGTTATGGTTATCTGCCCTAATCATGAACATGTCAAAACACCAGATTTGTCATGCTGTCTATCATGGTGTAGAGGATACAGGCGCACTAAATCATTGATAGTTTACCAGTGCCTTAGTGCATCAGGATCTATGCCCTGATAGCATGGAGTCTGATGATGTGACCATAGATTGGATATTTACCCCACCTACCTACACAATAGGTAGGCCTACCTGCTGATAACACTTCTGCACCAACCATCCAAATTCATTATTGAGCCTACTCATTATTTTGAGACAGTTTTGCTGAGGTCTGCCACATATAGAAGGAATTCAAGTTATGCAAATTACATCTTTTTGCCCTTCTCAGGAATTTTTCATAATCGTCACCTTAAAGGGATATTGCCATTTTGCAGGCCAATATGGAGTTCTTGGTGTGTATCGGTAGATTAAGCGTGTCCGATTTCACCTGCAAAATTTGGTTCCTGAAACTCCCCCCCCCAACCCCATTAGATCAAAAAATACATTTGCACCACTCATGATTGGCACATATTCGTAAAATTGGAGTCGCCGCATCACTATTAAGAATCACTTCTTTGCGGACTATGATTTGCTTTTTAATATTGCAAACTCAACATCACCATTCCGTCAGTACACTTTAAAATTAAAATGCGTATACAGTTAATTATATTTTCAACAACCATAGCCTCTTTCATAATAAAACATGAATAAAACAGCAAGAATTGCTATAGCTCGACTTTGGGGCCGTAGGAGATTTGTGACCAATACCTTATAACACAGATATACTTTTTAAAGGTCAAGTCTCGGCGAATTCGGACGCTTCGGCTTTGGGCGGGCGCCAGTATCAAAGCCAAACTGGATGAGAGCGGCCATCATGAATCTAGTACTGAGCACGGGTGAGACCAACGTTTTGGAGTCAAATAATAAATACAAAAATGTTGATACCCTGCTTTAGGTGCTGCAGGCGCAAGTTTGAGCTTGAGCATACATGATTGTCGATCCCCACCATTCATTTAAGTTGATTTTTAGAAATCCTCCGGAGGTGGCAATATCCCTTTAAATATCCTAATTCCCAACCTTTCACATTACTTGGTAACTGTATTTCACCCGGTTTTAGCATTTTGTCTCCATTCTGGAACTTTTTGAAGCCATGGCTAGTTATCATCTCAATCTGGAACATTAGTCCCTGAAAAGTACACGACTGCGCCTGCAGCTGACAAAGCCTCATGTTGGGAAGACTTCAAGAGACAAATGGAGGCTCACAAGGCGACTGAAAAAGGACACCAGAAGAAGATAGCAAAGGAGGCCAAGACAATCCCAAAACTCTTCTGGTCTTACTCACACTCCCAGACAAAGACCAGGGAATGGGTGGAGGAACTACCAGATGGAAAAGATGATGGGCCAGATGGAACAGTGGTGACCGAGGACGAGGATAAAGCCGACGTGTTATTATCTTTTTTCACTAGTGTTTTCACGAGGGAAGATCCCGATGTTATTACGCACTTGGTAGAGCATGAACCAGCTCATTCCTTGGTGAATATTGGCATTACCCCATTCAAAGTAGAAGCAAAACTCAAGGCGTTGAGACCATCAGCTTCCCCCGGCCCTGATGGTCTGCACCCACGAATACTTAAAGGAAATAGTTCACCTTCAACATGGGGTTTTGAACTGAAATAGCAGTTTTGTAGCCCGTGTTGAGAAATCCTTATCTGCAACTTTTGTTGGCTGAAAAGACTCTCCAGCCGAAGATATTTGACTTTTTGACGAAGGAATACGGCGCATATATGATGTACCGTACCGTCTGAAAGTGCCAGCACAGCCAGGGAGCATGCGCAGACCAATAACGCACACCATACAATTAATAATTTACTACCTTCTGTCCTGAATTGGCGCGATGTAGGACCATTTTTGAAAAGAAAAAAAAAGAAACTGTATTACAAAAAATAATAAAATCGTGTTCTGAAAAAAGATCCTGAAGGTGAACTATTTTCTTTAAGGAAATTGCGCCTTGGGCCTGCTGGGAGTATCCAGGGAAGTGTTCTTCAGAGACCCTTCAGTTAGCCACAGAAGAGGTCACCAGTACAAAGTTGACCATCATCAGGCTAACTCTCGAATCCGGAGGAACCACCTGAACTACTGTGCTGTGACTGAATGAATGGAACAATCTCCCCTCCTGGGTCGTGGAAGCGGATTCTATCACTGGTTTCAAGCGCAACATCGACAAGTACTGGGCGGAGCTCATGTACCTGGCTCTGACTTCCACTTAGTCAAGTCATCAGATTCCATGGAAGTAGCACTCAATGAGCTCAAGTGAACCAGGCACCAAAGTATGTCTCTCATAGGCTCAGATCTTCTAAGGCATTCTAAGGTAAGGTATTATGCTAAAAGCTGGTTCAAATGCACCTGGCAATAGAAGAGTGGCACAAACTCTGTGCAAACAAACGGACGCCGCACTTGGTGCAGTAACATTTTGGTTATAAACGTGACAAATCGTTGTCTGGCATTATAACCTAAACAACCCTGACCTAACCCTGTTGCGCCTAACCTATGGACCCCTCAAGTGATCCTTGGCACACATAACCTACATACCCTCTCAAGTGTTCATTGGTGTGCGACCCTCTTGGGTGATCCTTGGCACGCCTGTGGCATATATAACCTACAAACCCTCTTGGTGATCCTTAGCTCGCCTGTGGCGCCCATATGCTACTGATTCTCTCAGGCCGTCTTCAGTGTGCTGACCATCCAGATCTGACAACACCATTACAACCATACATTGTTGGGATCCCGGATCGATGGAAAAAGTTGGACCTGGGATGAAAAGGTTGCTTCGGTCATATTCCACTTTTGCACACCTTTTTATAGGAAAATTGAATATTGAATACTAATTCTACACATCTCATTTCATTAGAACTGCACTCAAAACAGGGACATTCTCAGTACTTACCTAACAATAATAATTTGTATCACCTGTGAATCGTCTGAAAAAGACGACCGCAACAACTCCACCATTACAACTGAAATGTAAACAACATGGGGCTGTTTTTTTTTGTGAGTGAAATGCATCAGATATGTATCGATTGTGTTCATCAATGACACAAAAATTGTAAACAAAAGGGACGATGATCCACAAAACGATGCATTATTACGATTGTGATTAATGTGAAAAAGCCGCTTTGGGAAGGCAGCTATTCTAGTTTTCAAGATAGTTTAGGTACCATAACCTAAACTAACCTAACCTTACCCTGCCATTAAGTCTGATCAAGTTGGCCTAAGATTCACTCATAGCCATTAACTGTGTTCCAGCCGCACATTACCGCAGGGAATCCCGGGGAAAGCTTGCCTGGGATTGGCTGGCCATGCTGGAATCTCCAGATTCCCCAGGGAATCTGGGGATGCTGGCACGGTCAGAACACGACCACAGTCTGATCAAGTCGGCCTAAGATTTGCTAATAGCCATTAAGTCTGATCAGGTCAGCCTAAGATTCGCTTGTAGCCATTAAGAAGCAAGTTAGGAGGAACTACCTGTTGATCAGGGCAGTGAACCAATGGAACAGCCTACCAGAAAGAGTAGTGAGTGCTGAAAATACACACCTGTTCAAGATTCGGCTGGACATATTCCTCAAAGAACAAAGCATCGGAATAGAATGATTCAAAAAACTTCAGTAAGCAACCGGGTACTATCCTCCCAGTGTTCCTTGAAATTTCCTACCAACTTCTTATACCCAGTACCCAAACCAAATACCTAACTAGGAGAGGCGGAAGTTACAGGCTATATAGCCTTTTTTCCAAGATACAAGACTACAAGTCTGATTGGGTCAACCTAAGATTCGCTTGTAGCCATTAAGTCTGATCGGGTCGGCCTAAGATTGTGACGGTATAACCACCAGAGGTCCAGATACATATGATGTCATATGACAGCCTTAGTATTACTGCACAATTTCACTAAGCAATAAAATATATTGTCAGCTGACTAATTCTTCTTCTAATACTCACTCAGTACTCAAGACTCAAGACTCAGTACTCAAGACTACAATAAACTGGGGAGGTGAGTTACTGAAGTATTACCCTGTCAGACGGGGAGAGCGCCTGGTAACATAAATTATTTGTTTGGCTAGTACTGAGAATGTCCCTATTTTGAGGGCAGTTATAATGAGATGTGTAGAATTAGTATAAAATAGTCAATTTACCTATACAAAGGTGTGCAAAACCGGAATACAACTGGAATATCACCATTGCTTCATGTAGAAGTTGTTATGAAGGAAATTGAAAGTCGAGTTTTAAAAAAGTGCCAAAGAATTATACCAAAAAAAACAATTGGGAATGGGATGGCTGTACTGACACTAACCGTTAATGTTATCCATGGTGGCCAAATTCATATATTTAGGGGGAATGGAGATGACAAAATTTCTTGTTTTATCCAAAATAATAGGACAAAGGAAGTGTCTGCATCTAAAAACATGAAAATAAGGCCAGAATTGTAATATTATTGTTCTGGACACTCCCTGTTTCATGATATCACATCTATATTAATAGATGTGATAATCATGCAATAATGCAAATCATGCATTTGCATCATGCAAAATGCAAATCATGCAATAATGTTGTCATCCCTCCCACAACTCTCTGAATTTGGCCACTATGATGTTATCTGCAATGCAATGTCGTTTTGTGATATTGCATTGCACATCAACTACGTTAAAATGGAAATGACAATCCACAATTTTTCCAGGGCTATTGGATGAATTCGCAAAAAAAAATCATTTTGCACCATATCCTCTTGGGACCCAGCCAAGGCCATATATAGGGACCAAGCGGCTAACTCAAACTGGACTGGAACTCTCACCGTTCCGAGGGATATAGCCGATATGGGGAGCGCCTGGGCAGACTTTTTCAGAGGCCCGCCGAGAGAATTGAACCCCGGTCCCCGGCACAGAAGGCAAGTATCTTACCACTGCGCCGATTTTCTCCAAAAACAATTATTAATAAAACAATTGGGATGTATAATCGGTAATCTTGATCTTCGACAATGTACCAGTCGGTGCGCCGCGTTATGCACAGCAGGGGGTGTCATCCCGGGATTCCCAATGTATTGGCTGCCGAGCGTCTAAGCATTAGCGATGACGTCACTGGTGCTGTGGTCCAGTCGTGGCCAGCCCCGTCGCCGCAGCTGCGCTTTCGAGCGTGTTGCGGTCTTTTGACGGGTGTTGACGAGAGCGGCAATTTGAAGTCGTCGCCGTTAGATAAGTAAGTTATGTTGCAAGTCTATATTTGGAAATATTTAGTTTTTGTTAAAGCTTTTTTAAAGCATATCTTGAACATCAGGCCAAAACAATACCATTTGCAACATTTCCAGGTACAACGTATGGCCGTCTCATCCCTCAACCAGACCAGATAAACGTATGGCCGTCTCGCCCCTCATCCGGACCGGGGCAGCGTATGTCCGTCTCGCCCATCAGCCAGACCAGGGCAGCGTATGACCGTCTCCTCCCTCAGCCGGACCGGGGCTGAGGAAGGCCATGGCCGTCGCACCCTTCAGTCGGACCGGGGTTGCGAACGGCCGTCTCGCCCATCACCCGGACCGGGGCAGCGTACAGCCGTCTCGCCCCTCAGCCGGACCGGTGCAGCATATGGCCGTCTCGCCCCTCAGCCAGACCGGGGCAGCGTGTGTCCGTCTCGCCCCTCAGCCGGATCGGTGCTGCGTATGCCCGTCTCGACCCTCAGCCAGACCGGTGCAGCATATGGCCGCCTCGCCAGACCGGGGCAGCGTGTGTCCGTCTCTTCCTTCAGCCGGACCGGGGCTGAGGGAGGGCATGGCCGTCTCACCCCTCAGCAGGACCGGGGCAGCGCACGGCCGTCTCGTCCTCGGCGGGACCGGTGCAGCATATGGCCGTCTCGCCCCTCAGCCAGACCGGGGCAGCGTGTGTCCGTCTCGCCCCTCAGCCGGACCGGTGCAGCATATGGCCGTCTCGCCCCTCAGCCAGACCGGGGCGACGTGTGGCCGTCTCGCCGCTCAGCCGGACCGGTGCAGCGTATAGCCGTTTCACCCCTCAGTCAGACCGGTGCAGCGTATGGCCGTCTCTTCTCTCAGCCAGACCGGGGCAGCGTATGGCCGTCTCCCATCCCCCCTCCCATAGCCGGACCGGGGCAGCGTAAGGCCGTCTCACCCAAGGTTACTTTACTAATGTCTCACCCCTCAGTAAGATCGGTGCAGTGTATGGCTATCTCGCCAGTCAC
>JAXIVJ010005438.1:10000-73974 GCA_036785665.1 Chirona hameri | reverse complement strand
GATTCGACTGCCATGGTGCAATGTCAAACGTGTGTAAAGTTAGTAGCAGTTCGATATTCGGATATTCAGCAGATATTCGGAAATCGACGACCCCTTCGATTTCGCTCAAATTTTGCACACAGGTAGTCAATGGCATCCTACATATCTCCCTCGAAGGATTTTGCGATGCATCCCATAGTTAAGCGTCTAGAGACCAATTGGCCAAATAGAGGCCTGGTCAGATATTCGAAAAATCGACGACCCCTTCGATTTCGCTCAAATTTGGTGCAAATGTACCAAATGACCACCCAACATCAACATCAAAAGGGTTGTACGATGCATCCCATAGTTAAGCGTCTAGAGGTCAAAATAGACGTCTGGGCAGATATTCGAAAAATCGACGACCCCTCGATTTCGCTCAAATTCGTGCAAATGTACAAAATGACCACTCAACATCAACACCAAAAGGGTTGACCAATGCATCCCATAGTTAAGCGTCTAGAGGTCAAATAGACGTCTGGGCAGATATTCGAAATATGGACGACCCATTCGATTTCGCTCAGATTTCGTGCAAATGTACCAAATGACCACCCAACATCAACACAAAAGGGTTGTACGATGCATCCCATAGTTAAGCGTCTAGAGGTCAAAATAGACGTCTGGGCAGATATTCGAAAAAATCGACGACCCCTCGATTTCGCTCAAATTTCGTGCAAATGTACCAAATGACCACCCAACATCAACACCAAAAGGGTTGTACGATGCATTCCATAGTTAAGCGTCTAGAGATCAAAATAGACGTCTGGGCAGATATTCGAAAAATCGATGACCCCTTCGATTTCGCTCAAATTGTACACATAGGTAGCCAATGGTACCTAAACATCGCCCTAGAAGTATTTTGCGATGCATCCCATAGAGGTCATAGAGGCGTCTAGTGATCAAAATAGACGTCTGGGCAGATATTCGAAAAATCGACGACCCCGTCGATTTCGCTCAAATTTCTTGCAAATGTACCAAATGACCACCCAACATCAACACCAAAAGGGTTGTACGATGCAGTCCATAGTTAAGCATCTAGAGGTCAAAATAGACATCTGGGCAGATATTCGAAAAATCGACGACCCCATCGATTTCGCTCAAATTTGTTGCAAATGTACCAAATGACCACCCAACATCAACACCAAAAGGGTTGTACGATGCATCCCATAGTTAAGCGTCTAGAGGTCAAAATAGACGTCTGGGCAGATATTCGAAAAAATCGACGACCCCTCGATTTCGCTCAAATTTCGTGCAAATGTACCAAATGACCACCCAACATCAACACCAAAAGGGTTGTACGATGCATCCCATAGTTAAGCGTCTAGAGGTAAAAAATGCCTTCCTTTTTGCCTTCTTTCCTTTTTTCCCTTTTTTTAAAGGTTTGGGCAAATTTTCGAAAAAATCGACGATCCCTTCGATTTCGCTCAAATTTTGCACAAAGGTAGCCAATGGCTACCTAACCATCGCCCTAGAAGTATTTTGCGATGCATCCCATACTTAAGCGTCTAGAGGTCAACTTAGACGTCTGGGCAGATATTCGAAAAATCGACGACCCCTTCGATTTCGCTCAAATTTTGCCCATAGGTAACCAATGGATGGCTACCTAAACACCGCCCTAGAAGTATTTTGCGATGCATTCCATACCATAGCGTCTAGAGGACAAATTAGACGTCTGGGGAAAAATCGACGACCCCTTCGATTTCGCTCAAATTTGGTGGAAATGTACCAAATGACCACCAAACATCAATACCAAAAGGGATGTACGATGCATTCCATAGTTAAGCGTCTAGATGTCAAAATAGACGTCTGGGCAGATTTTCGAAAAATCGACGACCCCTTCGATTTCGCTCAAATTTTGCACATAGGTAGATAATGGCTACCTAAATATCGCCCTAGAAATATTTTGCGATGCATCCCATACTTAAGCGTCTAGAGGTCAAATTAGACGTCTGGGCAGATATTCGACAAATCGGCGAACCCTTCGATTTCGCTCAAATTTCGTGCAAATGTACCAAATGACAACCCAACAGCAACACCAAAAGGGTTGTACGATGCATTCCATAGTTAAGAGTTGGTCAAAATGGGCAGATATTCGAAAAATCGACGAACCCTTCGATTTCGCTCAAATTTCGTGCAAATGTACCAAATGACCACCCAACATCAACACCAAAAGGGTTGTACGGTGCATCCCATAGTTAGGCGTCTAGAGGTCAATATAGAAGTCTGGGCAGATATTCGAAAAATCGACGACCCCTTCGATTTCACTCAAATTTCGTGCAAATGTACCAAATGACCACCCAACATCAACACCAAACGGTGCATCCCATAGTTAGGCGTCTAGAGGTCAATATAGAAGTCTGGGCAGATATTCGAAAAATCGACGACCCCTTCGATTTCACTCAAATTTCGTTCAAATGTACCAAATGACCACCCCTTATCAACACCAAAAGGGTTGTACGATGCATCCCATAGTTAAGCGTCTAGAGGTCAAAATAGACGTCTGGGCAGATATTCCAAAAATCGACGACCCCTTCGATTTCGCTCAAATTTCGTGCATATGTACCAAATGACAACCCAGCATCAACCCCAAAGGGTTGTACGATACATTCCATAGTTATGCGTCTAGAGGTCAAAATAGACGTCTGGGCAGATATTCTAAAAATCGACGACCCCTTCGATTTCGCTCAAATTTCGTGCAAATGTACCAAATGACCACCCAACATCAACACCAAAAGGGTTGTACGATGCATCTCATAGTTAAGCATCTAGAGGTCAAAATAGACATCTGGGCAGATATTCGAAAAATCGACGACCAATTCGATTTCGCTCAAATTTTGCACATAGGTAGCCAATGGCTACCTAAACATCGCCCTAGAAGTATTTTGCGATGTATCCCATAGTTAAGCGTCTAGAGGTTAAAATAGACGTCTGTGCAGATATTCCAAAAATCAACGACCCCCCTCGACTTCGCTCAAATTTTACACATAGGTAGCCAATGGCTACCTAAACATCGCCCTAGAAGTATTTTGTGATGCATCCCATACAGGAAATAGAGGCGTCTAGAGGTCAAAATAGACATCTGGGCAGATATTCGAAAAATCGACGACCCCTTCGATTGCACTCAAATTTCGTGCAAATGTACCAAATGTCCACCCAACATCAACACCAAAAGGGTTGTACGATGCATCCCATAGTTAAGCGTCTAGAGATCAAAATAGACGTCTGGGCAGATTTCGAAAAAATCGACGACCCCTTCGAATTCGCTCAAATTTAGTACAAATGTACCAAATGATCACCCAACACCAACCCTAAAAGGATTGTGTGATGAATCTCATAGTTAGGCGTCTAGAGGCCAATATAGAGGTCTGGGCAGATATTCGAAAAATCGACGACCCCTTCGATTTCGCTCAAATTTCGTGCAAATGTACCAAATGACCTCTTAATATCACCACCAAAAGGGTTGTACGATGCATCCCATAGTTAAG
Source organism: Chirona hameri (assembly GCA_036785665.1). NCBI lineage: Eukaryota > Metazoa > Arthropoda > Thecostraca > Balanomorpha > Balanidae > Chirona > Chirona hameri. Next base: position 70,471 of record JAXIVJ010005438.1, on the reverse strand, counting down.
CGTCTATAGGTCAAAATAGACGTCTGGGCAGATATTCGAAAAATCGACGACCCCTTCGATTTCGCTCAAATTTCGTGCATATGTACCAAATGACCACCCAACATCAACCCCAAAGGGTTGTACGATGCATCCCATAGTTTAGCGTCTAGAGGTCAAAATAGACGTCTGGGCAGATATTCCACAAATCGACGACCCCTTCGATTTCGCTCAAATTTCGTGCATATGTACCAAATGACCACCCAACATTAACACCAAAAGGGTTGTACGATGCATTCCATAGTTTAGCGTCTAGAGGTCAAAATAGACGTCTGGGCAGATATTCGAAAAATCGACGAACCCTTCGATTTTGCTCAAATTTCGTGCAAATGTACCAAATGACAACCCAACATCAACACCAAAAGGGTTGTACGATGCATCCCATAGTTAAGCGTCTAGAGGTCAAAATGCCTTCCTTTTTGCCTTCTTTCCTTTTTTCCTTTTTTTAAAGGTCGGGGCAGATATTCGAGAAATCGACGACCCCTTCGATTTCGCTCAAATTTCGTGCAAATGTACCAAATGACCACCCAACATCAAGACTAAAAGGGTTGTACGATGCATCTTATAGTTAAGCGTCTAGATGTTAAAATAGACGTCTGGGCAGATATTCTAAAAATCGACGACCCCTTCGATTTCGCTCAAATTTCGTGCAAATGTACCAAATGACCACCCAACATCAACACCAAAAGGGTTGTACGATGCATCCCATAGTTAAGCATCTAGAGGTCAAAATAGACATCTGGGCAGATATTCGAAAAATCGACGACCCTTTCGATTTCGCTCAACTTTTGCACATAGGTAGCCAATGGCTACCTAAACATCGCCCTAGAAGTATTGTGCGATGCATCCCATAGACATCATAGAGGCGTCTAGAGGCCAAAATAGATGTCTGGGCATATATTCGAAAAATCGACGACCCTTTCGATTTCGCTCAAATTTTGCCCATAGGTAACCAATGGATGGCTACCTCAACATGGCCCTAGAAGTATTTTGCGATGCATTCCATACCATAAGCGTCTAGAGGAGAAATTAGACGTCTGGGAAAAATCGACGACCCCTTCGATATCGCTCAAATTTGGTGGAAATGTACCAAATGACCACCAAACATCAACACCAAAAGGGATGTACGATGCATTCCATAGTTAAGCGTCTACAGGTCAAAATAGACGTCTGGGCAGATATTCGAAAAATCGACGACCCCTTCGATTTCGCTCAAATTTTGCACATAGGTAGCCAATGGCTACCTAAATATCGCCCTAGAAGTATTTTGCGATGCATCCCATACTTAAGCGTCTAGAGGTCAAATTAGACGTCTGGGCAGATATTCGAAAATCGACGAACCCTTCGATTTCGCTCAAATTTCGTGCAAATGTACCAAATGACAACCCAACAGCAACACCAAAAGGGTTGTACGATGCATTCCATAGTTGGTCAAAATGGGCAGATATTCGAAAAATCGACGACCAATTCGATTTCGCTCAAATTTTGCACAGCCAATGGCTACCTAAACATCGCCCTAGAAGTATTTTGCGATGCATCCCATACTTAAGCGTCTAGAGGTCAACTTAGACGTCTGGGCAGATATTCGAAAAATCGACGACCCCTTCGATTTCGCTCAAATTTGGTGCAAATGTACCAAATGACCACCCAACATCAACACCAAAAGGGTTGTACGATGCATTCCATAGTTAAGCGTCTAGAGATCAAAATAGACGTCTGGGCAGATATTCGAAAAATCGATGACCCCTTCGATTTCGCTCAAATTTTACACATAGGTAGCCAATGGTACCTAAACATCGCCCTAGAAGTATTTTGCGATGCATCTCATAGACATCATAGAGGCGTCTAGAGGCCAAAATAGATGTCTGGGCATATATTCGAAAAATCGACGACCCCTTCGATTTCGCTCAAATTTCGTGCAAATGTACCAAATGACCACCCAACATCAACACCAAAAGGGTTGTACAATGCATCCCATAGTTAAGCGTCTAGAGGTCAAAATAGACGTTTGGGCAGATATTCGAAAAATCGACGACCCCTTCCATTTCGCTCAAATTTCGTGCAAATGTACCCAATGACCACCCAACATCAACACCGAAAGGGTTGTACGATGCATCTCATAGTTAAGCATCTAGAGGTCAAAATAGACGTATGGGCAGATATTCCAAAAATCGACGACCCCTTCGATTTCGCTCAAATTTTGCCCATAGGTAACCAATGGATGGCTACCTCAACATCGCCCTAGAAGTATTTTGCGATGCATTCCATACTATAGCGTCTAGAGGACAAATTAGACGTCTGCGGAAAAATCGACGACCCCTTCGATTTCGCTCAAATTTGGTGGAAATGTACCAAATGACCACCAAACATCAACACCAAAAGGGATGTACGATGCATTCCATAGTTAAGCGTCTAGAGGTCAAAATAGACGTCTGGGCAGATATTCGAAAAATCGACGACCCCTTCGATTTCGCTCAACTTTCGTGCAAATGTACCAAATGACAACCCAACAGCAACACCAAAAGGGTTGTACGATGCATTCCATAGTTGGTCAAAATGGGCAGATATTCGAAAAATCGACGAACCCTTCGATTTCGCTCAAATTTCGTGCAAATGTACCAAATGACCACCCAACATCAACACCAAAAGGGTTGTACGATGCATCCCATAGTCAAGCATCTAGAGGTCAAAATAGACATCTGGGCAGATATTCGAAAAATCGACGAACCCTTCGATTTAGCTCAAATTTTGCACATAGGTAGCCAATGGCAACCTAAACATCGCCCTAGAAGTATTGTGCGATGCATCCCATACTTAAGCGTCTAGAGGTCAAATTGGACGTCTGGGCAGATATTCGAAAATTCGAAGACCCTTCGATTTCGCTCAAATTTGGTGCAAATGTACCAAATGACCACCCAACATGGTCTACTTTTACACAAGCTCAAGTGCTCTTTTAACATCTCAGGTCTTGCGCTCAGCTGGCTTGAGTCTTACCTAAGCCAACGATCCCAGCGAGTCATTCTCGATGGGAAACATTCTGACTGGGCTCCGGTACAAGGCAGCATTTTAGGCCCAATTCTGTTCACCTGTTACGTCGCTGACCTTCCTAATCACATCAAAACATCGTGCCTGTCTTATGCAGACGATATCAAAATTTTCAACCGAATCAGTTCCCCAGAGGACGCTCATTCCCTCCAGGCCGACTTAGACCGCCTCAGTTTGTGGTCCAAAACTTGGCGTTTGAAACTCAACCCAGCTAAGTGCAAGACGATCACTTTTACCCTGCGCTCATCACCTCAATCGACGACCAATTCGATTTCGCTCAAATTTTGCACATAGGTAGCCAATGGCTACCTAAACATCGCCCTAGAAGTATTTTGCGATGCATCCCATACTTAAGCGTCTACAGGTCAACTTGACGTCTGGGCAGATATTCGAAAAATCGACGACCCCTTCGATTTCGCTCAAATTTGGTACAAATGTACCAAATGACCACCCAACATCAACACCAAAAGGGTTGTACGATGCATTCCATAGTTAAGCGTCTAGAGGTCAAAATAGACGTCTGGGCAGAATATTCCAAAAATCGACAAACCTTTCGATTTCGTTCAAATTTCGTGCAAATGTACCAAATGACCACCCAACATCAACACCAAAAGGGTTGTACGATGCACCCATAGTTAAGCGTCTAGAGATCAAAATAGACGTCTGGGCAGATTTCGAAAAATCGACGACCCCTTCGAATTCGCTCAAATTTGGTATAAATGTACCAAATGACCACCCAACACCAACCCTAAAAGGATTGTGTGATGCATCTCATAGTTAGGCGTCTAGAGGCCAATATAGAGGTCTGGGCAGATATTCGAAAAATCGACGACCCCTTCGATTTCGCTCACATTTAGTGCAAATGTACCAAATGACCACCCAACATCAACACCAAAAGGGTTGTACGATGCATCCCATAGTTAAGCGTCTAGAGGTTAAAATAGACGTCTGGGCAGATATTTCAAAAATCGACGACCCCCTCGACTTCGCTAAAATTTTACACATAGGTAGCCAATGGCTACCTAAACATCGCCCTAGAAGTATTTTGTGATGCATCCCATAGAGGTCATAGAGGCGTCTAGAGGTCAAAATAGACATCTGGGCAGATATTCGAAAAATCGACGACCCCTTCGATTGCACTCAAATTTCGTGCAAATGTACCAAATGACCACCCAACATCAACACCAAAAGGGTTGTACGATGCATCCCATAGTTAAGCGTCTAGAGGTCAAAATAGACGTCTGGGCAGATATTCCAAAAATCGACGACACCTTCGATTTCGCTCAAATTTCGTGCAAATGTACCAAATGACCACCCAACATCAACCCCAAAAGGGTTGTACGATGCATTCCATAGTTAAGCGTCTAGAAGTCAAAATAGACGTGTGGGCAGATATTCGAAAAATCGACGAACCCTTCGATTTCGCTAAAATTTTGTGCAAATGTACCAAATGACAACCCAACAGCAACACCAGAAGGGTTGTACGATACATTCCATAGTTAAGAGTCTAGAGAACAAAATAGACGTCTGGGCAGAGATTCGAGAAATCGACGACCCCTTCGATTTCGCTCAAATTTCGTGCAAATGTACCAAATGACCTCTTAATATCACCACCAAAAGGGTTGTACGATGCATCTTATAGTTAAGCGTCTAGAGGTCAAAATAGACGTCTGGGCAGATATTCGAAAAATCGACGACCCCTTCGATTTCGCTCAAATTTTACACATAGGTAGCCAATGGCTACCTAAACATCGCCCTAGAAGTATTTTGCGATGCATCCTATAGAGGTCATAGAGGCGTCTAGAGGTCAAAATAGACGTATGGGGAGATATTCGAAAAATCGTCGACCCCTTCGATTTCACTCAAATTTCGTGCAAATGTACCAAATGACCACCCAACATCAACACCAAAAGGGTTGTACGATGCATCCCATAGTTAAGCGTCTAGAGGTCAAAATAGACGTCTGGGCAGATATTCGAAAAATCGACGACCCCTTCGATTTTACTCAAATTTCGTGCAAATGTACCAAATGACCACCCAACATCAACACCAAAAGGGTTGTACGATGCATCCCATAGTTAAGCGTCTAGAGGTCAAAATAGACGTCTGGGCAGAGATTCGAAAAATCAACGACCCCTTCGATTTCGCTCAAATTTCGTGCAAATGTACCAAATGACCTCCCAATATCAACACCAAAAGGGTTGTACGATGCATCCCATAGTTAAGCGTCTAGAGGTCAAAATGCCTTCCTTTTTGCCTTCTTTCCTTTTTTCCTTTTTTAAAGGTCGGGGCAGATATTCGAAAAATCGACGACCCCTTTGATTTCGCTCAAATTTCGTGCAAATGTACCAAATGACCACCCAACATCAACATCAAAAGGGTTGTACGATGCATCCCATAGTTAAGCATCTAGAGGTCAAAATAGACATCTGGGCAGATATTCGAAAAATCGACGACCCTTTCGATTTCGCTCAAATTTTGCACATAGGTAGCCAATGGCTACCTAAACATCGCCCTAGAAATATTTTGCGATGCATCCCATACTTAAGCGTCTAGAGGTCAAATTGGACGTCAGGGCAGATATTCGAAAAAAATCGAAGACCCTTCGATTTTGCTCAAATTTGGTGCAAATGTACCAAATGACCACCCAACATTAACACCAAAAGGGTTGTACGATGTATTCCATAGTTAAGCGTCTAGAGGTCAAAATAGACGTCTGGGTAGATATTCGAAAAATCGACGAACCCTTCGATTTTGCTCAAATTTCGTGCAAATGTACCAAATGACAACCCAACATCAACACCAAAAGGATTGTACGATGCATCCCATAGTTAAGCGTCTAAGAGATCAAAATAGACGTCTGGGCAGATATTCGGAAAATCGACGACCCCTACGATTTCGCTCAAATTTGGTGCAAATGTACCAAATGACCACCCAACACCAACCCTAAAAGGATTGTGTGATGCATCTCATAGTTAAGCGTCTAGAGGCCAAAATGCCTTCCTTTTTGTCTTCCTTCCTTTTTAGTGATTTTTTGTTTTGTTTAAAGGTCTGGGCAGATATTCGAAAAATGGACGACCCCTTCGACTTCGCTCAAATTTTGCACATAGGTAGCCAATGGCTACCTAAACATCGCTCTAGAAGTATTGTGCGATGCATCCCATTGGAAATAATGACCTTTTTCCACAAAAATGGAGTTAGCACTTGAAATCGTCAGACGAGACCAAAGTATATTGTAAATTCATCACATTTTGCATGAAAACTTTCCTACCGAAAGATATTTCAATTTAAAGTTGATAAGCGTTCCACACTTTAAACGACCGGTACTTGCAAGTACTTTTGGTCCTCATCAAACTGCGGGCTTTTCCCGTATTGTTTTATTACGCAATGGAGTGGAAAATATATTGTGCGTTCTACTCGTTGTGATTATATGCCCGGCGATCTTCTAAAACTAACAGCGATTGGAAAAAGTGGCAATAAAATCGGAAGCTCATCGATGCTCATCATCGGCGTCATAGTTAGTGGTTGCGACCCTCAATTTATGAAAATCTATTCATTTGTTTTCAACATTAGGAGTATTGTATAATTTGTCTGTGGCTGTATATAACACTATGCTTTATATTATCATGAAAAATAATAATTTTCCCCCAAAAAACTAACAAACAATAACACAAAACTGGCAATTAAATCGGAAGCTCATCGATGCACATCGACGGCGACCTATTTAGCGTCGGCGATTTGTTACAAAGTCATTGTCATGCTTCTCGGCGCACTTAACCATTATGGCGAGTTGTAGCGAGAAGCGCTTTCGTTCTCCATGGCAACCAGGCGTGAGCCAATGAAAAGCCAGAACGTTTCCCTTTCTGGCTTTTGATTGGCTAACGCCTGGTTGCCATGGAGAACGAAAGCGCTACTAGCGCTACTAGCGTGTGTCCGAGCAGCGCTCAGTTTGATCGGAAACGTCACAGAGCCTCCAAAAAATGCCGCGCACTCGATGTAAACAATGGTTGGGAAGGACGAATTTGTCAATGACCTTCATGAAGTACACAAGGTACTTGTTTGTATTTTTTCCAAACTTACAACTTTGAATTTGGGAATAATTGTATTTAATTCTTAAATTTAAATAAAATAATTTTAAAACCATAACGGTAGCCTAAGAAATTGTTGCTAACGAAATCAAAAGGTCATTATTTCCTTTTAAGCGTCTAGAGGTCAAATTGGACGTCTGGGCAGATATTCGAAAAATCGAAGACCCTTCGAATTCGCTCAAATTTGGTACAAATGTACCAAATGACCACCCAACACCAACCCTAAAAAGATTGTGTGATGCATCTCATAGTTAGACGTTTAGAGGCTAATATAGAGGTCTGGGCAGATATTCGAAAAATCGACGACCCCTTCGATTTCGCTCAAATTTAGTGCAAATGTACCAAATGACCACCCAACATCAACCCCAAAAGGGTTGTACGATGCATTCCATAGTTAAGCGTCTAGAGGTCAAAATAGACGTTTGGCAGATATTCGAAAAAATCGACGAACCCTTCGATTTCGCTCAAATTTTGTGCAAATGTACCAAATGACAACCCAACAGCAACACAAAAGGGTTGTACGATACATTCCATAGTTAAGAGTCTAGAGATCAAAATAGACGTCTGGGCAGATATTACAAAAATCGACGACCCCTTCGATTTCGCTCAAATTTTACGCATAGGTAGCCAATGGCTACCTAAACATCGCCCTAGAAGTATTTTGCGAAGCATCCTATAGAGGTCATAGAGGCGTCTAGAGGTCAAAATAGACGTATGGGGAGATATTCGACAAATCGACGACCCCTTCGATTTCACTCAAATTTCGTGCAAATGTACCAAATGACCACCCAACATTAACCCCAAAAGGGTTGTACGATGCATCCTATAGTTAAGCGTCTAGAGGTCAAAATAGACGTCTGGACAGATATTCGCAAAATCGACGACCCCTTCGACGACCCCTCCCCGTGGTAGGCCGTTTCCCGTACTACAAAACGACAGCTAGTACCGCTCTGTGGTCGCTAAATCGCGTATGATTGCTATCCATACTTACTTTATCCATGCCTTGACAATGAGGGTCAGGGTCATCTGCCATGAGTGATGTTGCGAAGGCTGCGGCTAGATATTTACCCGAGGAATCGAATGAGAGCCATTATTTTGGTGATCGGACAATAGCTTCGGGTCGTTTTGAGCCGCCCGTCCCTAGACCTTGAAAATTACCTTGATTGGCAAAATGAATGTCATTTTCGTGATCAGCGTGCCCCAATTGACCTGTTACCACATTTTGAAGCGAATCGCAACTCGACGCTGAATTCGAATCCGAATCCGTCGCGAACTTCATGGACATGCGGAGGGGGAGGGGGCAGTTTTAAGGAAACCACATTTGTATTTGATCGATGGACATGCACATTGGTTCAAAGCTCTGAACACTAGCGCCGCAACATATCACATCAACATAGTTAACTTCAGATATCAGCGCCGACACACGCACACACGCTAACAAGGCGGAGCCGAGACACCGAGTCGGAAGTAGGCGCCGATACGATATGTCTGACTCTCCACTCGGGAGCCGAGGCCCGATATTAGCACTCAGGACCGTTGACCCGCGCAAACTCGGTACGAATATGGCAGACGCTGTACTCCGACTCCCACACATGCACGAGTCGGATCATTCACGCAGGATTCTGTGTTATCAATACATCTGCACCACAGCAATCTCCACATGACCTGTACAACATACAGCTTTGTTCGGCCCGCTGAAGTTACAACGGCGTAAACTGGCATTTTGTCTAGGCTACTGACACAAAACTATACATAATTACTTTGATTAAAATATCAGATGAACACCAAACACAGCAACTGGCAAATGGAAAAGGAGAGAAGCAGAAGACACAAATGTGCTTAAAGTCGACATAAACGATACGCGTGTGATCCGATCACGACCCAACTCGGCTTGTTAGGCCAGTTATGAGCCATTTTTAACTCCACGTTACAATTATACAATTTTGCAATTTTACAACAGGTCGTCGATTTTTCGAACATCTGCCCAGACGTCTATTTTGACATCTAGACGCTTAACTATGGGATGCATCGTACAACGCTTTTGGTGTTGATTTTGAGTGGTCATTTGGTACATTTGCACCAAATTTGAGCGAAATCGAAGGGGTTGTCGATTTTTCGAATATCTGCCCAGGCCTCTATATTGGCCTCTAGACGCTTAACTATGGGATGCATCGCAAAACCTTCTAGGGGGATGTTCAGGAGGCCATTGGCTACCTGTGTGTAAAATTTGAGCGAAATCGAAGGGGTCGTCGATTTCCGAATATCTGCTGAATATCCGAATATCGAACTGCTGCTAACTTTACACACGCCAATGTACAGGCTACCAAACAACTTGCGCTCCCCCCCCCCCCCCCCCGGTATAAAGCCCAGGCTACACTATGCGTGATTTGTCAAGGAAATCACGCGCGTGTTCTCCGTGTTTGCAGAACTTCCTTGACGTCCGGGATCTGCCGGTCAAGCAAATCACGCAAATAAATGGATAAACCACTGCATTTTTTTTAATCGATAAACTACTGCATAAATATCTACCAGCTTCAACACAAGTTTCAACACTCACAATTTGCTCAAACGCTTCTTCCTTCATCTTCCGCCACGATACTCAGCACAAATAATTCAAGTTTAGGTCTAGTATAGACTACAATACGCGAAATCAAGCAAAATTATAAAAACCCTGCAACTCACAATCTCGGAAAACACGACAGCAAGTTCAGAATTTTGACTTTTCATCGTTCCGTCCGTGACGTGTATGCGGAATATCCTTGACGTTTCATCCGGGATCTGCGTGATGCGCCAATGTAGCTCACCCAATGCATTTACTATCAGCTGAATTTGTTCAGTCACGCAAATCCCGACAACACGGATAACACGCACGTGATTTTCAGGAAATCACGCATAGTGTGGCCTGGACAAAGGGATTATACGGGTTTACGTCCTGCAAGGAAATGCACTCTTTGGCAGTTATATGAGCTTTAAACACGTTTAAGACATATACCAGGGACCTAAATGCTCATTTAGTCCATTATTTGAGCAATTATCAGCGTTATAACTTGACGGTTTTCGAGACTTGTATTAGATAACGAGTACTTGATCGGCATTACTGTCCACCACTTTTTTATCTTAGAATCTGCATCAAATTCGATGGTGCAGTAATGAGCGCGGCTGAGACAAACTAGTGGTTACGAACTCAGAAGCAAGATGCCGCCATCAGTATATAGTATATATGCCGCTTTATCAAGACCACCTTGGCATACGTGACAATTCTTACGCTTTCTGCCATCTGGATGACGATTGTAGGAGTTACTAAATTCAAGACGCTCTAGGCCAGTCAAGAAATGCCATGCGTTTAATCGTTTTTCATCAATTTTAGAGCTTTGAATTATCTGCAATTCCTACACTGGATCACACAAAGATGATTAAATTCAATTCTTACGGGACTCTGTATTACTAGATACTTTTCGTTCAGGTTTTGTGTTTTTTTGTGGGTTTTTTCCTTGCGGCCTTTAGCGTTTTGAATTTGGTGGTGGCGTATTATTATTTTTTGGCTGAAAAATATCGAATTTTATGGGAAAAACTAGGTATCTGCTGCTGTCGTTGGAAAAACAAGTTTATTTTATCATATATTGCTTATTGTGAGCGGAAATATGTCATAAGTGAGGTGTTTTCATTAACATAAAAGAGATGACTGGCCATGCCTCAGCCAGTACTGCAGAAAGTACGCGGTGGCATCACCGCGCACTTTGAAATGTCCTTACGTGCAGACAGTGGCGGTCGCAAGGGGGAGCCATCCGGGCCATGGCCCCCCAAAGACACATAGGGGGGGGGGGCAACATATCTTTTGCCCCCCCCCCCCCCAAGCTAAGGCCATAGACGGAGGGCCCTCCCAGGCCGACAGAGGGGCCCTCTCAGGCCGACGGAGGGCCCTCTCAGGCCGACAAAGGGCTCTCTCAGTCCGACAGAGGGCCCTCTCAGGCCGACAAGACCGACAGAGGACACTCAGGCCGACAAAGGGCTCTCTCACGTCGACGGAGGGCCCTCCCAGGTCGATGGAGGGCCCTCTCAGGTCGATGGAGTACAGTCTGAGCCCGACAGAGGGCTCTCTTAGGCCGACGTAAGGCCCTCTCAGGCCGACAGAGGGCCCTCTCAGGTCGACAGAGGGGCCCTCTCAGGCCGACGGAGGGCCCTCTCAGGCCGACAGAGGGCCCTCTCAGGCCGACAGAGGGCCCTCTCAGGCGGACAGAGTGGCCCTCTCAGGCGGACAGATGGGCCCTCTCAGGCCGACGGACGGTCCTCTCAGGCCGACAGAGGGCTCTCTCAGGTCGACAGAGGGCCCTCTCAGGCTGACAGAGGGGCCCTCTCAGGCCGACGGAGGGCCCTCTCAGGCCGACAGAGCGCTCTCTCAGGTCGACAGAGGGCCGACAGAAGGCCCTCCCAGGCCGACGGAGGGCCCTCTCAGATCGACGGAGTACAGTCTGAGCCCGACGAGGGCTTTCTTGGGGCGACGTAGTGCCCTCTCAGGCCGACAGAGGGCCCTCTCAGGCCGAAAGAGGGCCCTCTCAGACCGACAGAGGGAATTATCAGGCTGACTGAGGGCCCTCTCAGGCCGACAGAGGGCTCTCTCAAGTCGACAGAGGGCCCTCTCAGGCCGACAGACGGCCCTCTCAGACCTACAGAGGGGCCCTCTCAGGCCGACGGAGGGCCCTCTCAGGCCGACAGAGGGCTCTCTCAGGTTGACAGAGGGCCCTCTCAGGCCGACAGAGGGCCCTCTCGGGCCGACAGAGGGCTCTCTTAGGCCGACATAGGGCCCTCTCAGTCCGACAGAGGGCCCTCCCAGGCCGGCGGAGGGCCCTCCCCGGCCGACGGAGGGCCCTCTCAGGTCGACGGAGTACAGTCTGAGCCCGACAGAGGACTCTCTTAGGCTGACGTAGGGCTCTCTCAGGCCGACAGAGGGCCCTCTCAGGCCGACAGAGGGGCCCTCTCAGGCCGACGGAGGGCCCTCTCAGGCCGAAAGAGGGCTCTCTCAGGTCGACAGAGGGCCCTCTCAGGCCGACAGAGGGCCCTCTCAGGCCGACAGAGGGCCCTCTCAGGCCGACAGAGGGCCCTCTCAGGCCGACAGAGGGCCCTCTCAGACCGACAGAGGGAACTCTCAGGCCAACAGAGGGCCCTCTCATGCCGACAGAGGGGCCCTCTCAGGCCGACGGAGGGCCCTCTCAGGCCGACAGAGGGCTCTCTCAGGTCGACAGAGGGCCCTCTCAGGCCAACAGAGGTCCCTCTCATGCCAACAGAGGTCCCTCTCAGGCCGACAGAGGGGCTCTCTCAGGCCGAAGGAGGGCCCTCTCAGGCCGACAGAGGGCTCTCTCAGGTCGACAGAGGACCCTCCCAGTCCGACGGAGGGCCCTCTCAGGTCGACGGAGTACAGTCTGAGCCCGACAGAGGGCTCTCTTAGGCCGACGTAGGGCCCTCTCAGGCCGACGGAGGGCCCTCTCAGGCCGACAGAGGACCCTCTCAGGCCAACAGAGGACCGTCTCTGTCTCTGTGTCATAGGGCTCTCTGTCGGCCCTCAACAGAAAGGTCGACAGAGAGCCATATGAAGCCGACTGAGTCACTGAGGGACTCATAAATGAGAGTAAAAATGGCCCCTGAGCCCAAGGTAGTACCCGCGGGTGTCCAGGGTTTCCCCTTGGGGACGCCCCTGACTCCCGCCAGCTGTATGCCGCATCTAACCCCCGCCCGCTCCAGGGGGGGGGGGGGGAGGCTGGGTGCGCTACTGCTACTGCGATGCTTAATTTTATTTAGTAAGCAAAGGGTCATTTTGCTGGCAAGGGCCCTTTTGCTGGCAAGGACCTTTTTGCCAAGTTGCCCCCCCCCCCCAAAGGTGAAGGCTGCGACCGCCCCTGCGTGCAGAAGAGGTAATTTCCATAAAAATGTGACTACCGTGTGACTTATACCACCTTTATAAGTAAGTTGTACTATGTAACTCAATTATTCTGGGAAAAACCCGTATAATCCCTACTCTGGTTAAAACGGGTTGAACAGTAAGAACAGTGTAACGCCCGAATGAATTAGACAAGATATAATTTTGTATCGTAATTGTTTTGTCTATTATAAATCAAAGGTATTGTTTGCTATCAATAACTTGTATTTCCATAGATTATATCTATTTCATTTAATTAAACTCCAGCAAATATACGACGTAGTAGTCGAAGTAGTGTATATTTCGGTACATGTAGTAGTATTTGGAAGCGGTCATATTAAATTCTACTACGAAGTAGGAGTCGAAGCACGGTAGATAAAATACTTCTAGTAGTCGAAGTAGTATATATTTCAGTACCTGTAGTAGTTTTTGGAAGCGGTTGCGGTCAGCGGTCGTTCCGACATTTTTTAACTCCCAAGCCAATTCCAGCTTTTTACGCCCAGAATATCGAAAAATAGTCAACAGAAACGCTGTAGCCAAGGCTTGTAGCTATCTGTTCCAGAAGTCGGATTTAAAACATGTAACATAGGTTACGAGCCAGCTTCGTCTGAAAATCATCGATTTAACATGGGCACTCTTTGATGTAGTAGGTTTTTAACGCCCACAAGCCAAGTGCTGCCAATCATAACTGGTGGTGATTCAATGACCGTGAGGTGAAGCTGATTGGCGCATTTGAGTGAGTGGTTGGGCAGCGATATCCATATCCCGGTTCTGTGACATTGTTTGAATTTGCTCCGGCCTTGGTGTTATATTGGTGAATTAAAATCGGTGAGTTTTAATCGTTTTTTCCAATCCTCAACGGAAAGATCAACCAGACGTTGGTGTATTTCAATTTTAGCACTTCAACTTTGTCGCGATTGTGTTGGGCGTGTCTGTGATTTACCACTTACCACTATTACTATGCTCTAGATGCGTAATCTTATCTTGAGATTCTTAGTTGGATATTCAGTGTACTTTTTAAAAAGTAAGATACACATTTTCTGACCTGTCCTAATAATTGGTCTGCTTCTGTCCTGATCTGAACCATCCTACAGGCTATTGTTTTCATGCAACACCCATGGGCTATGGGCTTTGCCTAATGCCAAATTTCAGTTGGAGACACAGTAGTGGTAGGGAAATACAAAAAAAGAATAGAGCACTCCAATTTTATATTTTTATGCATTGTAAGCGGTCATGAAAATATTATTTTGTTTTTTAAATGACTATTGCAATTGCATAGCACCCAGTATGCAAAATGTGGCAGGAACATTGATGAGATATTTGGGGCAGCCCCAATCCTGCCCCAAATGGGACAGCAAGCTGCCCCATTTGGGGCATTTTTTGTTTTGTTTTTGAAGGATTTTTTTTCCAGAGGAGGAAATTTTGCTCCTCAGTTAGCAAATTCTGTTGCCGGAGTGGGGGGGGGGGTCAGTTGTATTCACGATCACGGTTATCTAGTATGAATTCACTTTTCAGCCAACAGCTGCTGACCGGGGGGGGGGGTCAGGTGTCATCACAATCATGTTTTATCTAGTGTGTATTGGTAAATTGTTACTCAGACTGGTTATTGATTCACCTTTTTTGGAATGATTCAATCACAATTCATTTTTGGAATATGAATGATTCAGTCATCGTTTGATTCATGGATAACCATTTTGATTAATGATTCTTTCCGATTCAGAGAATGATTAAAAAAAAATCAAATCATGTTTGACTCACCATTGAAATAGCATAGCACATACTTTTTTATATTCAATCAGTCTTGTTTCTATGCAGGTTTTGATTCAATCATGATTCATGAATCAAAAACTCTGGTGGTTAATCAATTCTTTGATTCAAGGGATTTTGATTCAGCGATTCCAATCAATTCAATCAGAGTCAAATCAATGTCTGGACTTACTTCTGCCCAAAAAAGTCAAGCTTTGGGAATTTTGGGTATGTTAAATTTTGGCACAGCTTTGGGAATTTTGGTGCAGCTTCGGACTCAAAATGGTCCATGCCTGCTTTATTATTTTGTGACTGGTGAAGCAGTTAATGTTACCTGTATCTTTCAGGCAAAGATGAGTGGCAAGAAGGGTGTGGCCCAGCCAGCCTTACATAAGGTTATTATGGTGGGCAGTGGAGGAGTGGGCAAGTCGGCGCTCACACTGCAGTTTATGTATGATGAGGTATGTCATCCTGCTGTCATTGTTTCTAATGTGAGTTTGTTGTTAACCATCAGAAGTGTTACATTCTGTTGTAATTACCTGACAATTTATAAATTGTTTTTGTTGGCACTGTAACACAATGCATTTTACTTAATACTTACTTTTGTCTATTTTATGGCCTCATTACAAAGTGTTATGCTTTGTTTATGCTGGCTCATGCATTTTATGTGATTATTGTTTACTTTATTTTATCACAATTGTACACTAATAATAATAAAATCATATTATGATTATTTCTGTACATTCCATTGACACATGTCTTCTCCATAAATTATATGATGCTAAGATCTGTTCTGACTGTATCAGGCACAACAGTATGATGAGGGTAGGGATGTGTGAATGTCTAATGTGGAATACAATGATAGATTTAATTAGCATCGGATAGATATTTAATATTCATTTGCTGTAAAGATTTAACTGGTCAGCAGAGACAAGACAAATACATATCTAACTTCCCATAGGGTAGGTAAGCAGTTAAGCTGACCAGGCAGCATGGTCACAATGCAGCTCTCATCCTGTGACATGTATGTGTGTATTTGTGTGACTGCAGTTTGTGGAAGACTATGAGCCGACCAAGGCTGACTCGTATCGTAAGAAGGTGGTGCTGGATGGTGAGGAGGTACAGATCGACATTCTGGACACGGCTGGACAGGAGGACTACGCAGCCATCAGGTCA
Organism: Chirona hameri; assembly: GCA_036785665.1. Taxonomy (NCBI): domain Eukaryota; kingdom Metazoa; phylum Arthropoda; class Thecostraca; order Balanomorpha; family Balanidae; genus Chirona; species Chirona hameri. Next base: position 54,469 of record JAXIVJ010005438.1, on the reverse strand, counting down.
GTCGTTGGCTGCACCAACGTCGGCTGTGTCGCGCGAAGCGGTCCCATCATCTCCCGCTCGCCCCGTCCCTTCCCGCTCTGTTCTGCCCCGTCCCTTCCCGCTCTGTTCTGCCCCGTCCCTTCCCGCTCTGTTCTACCCCGTCCCTTCCCGCTCTGTTCTGCCCCGTCCCTTCCCGCTCTGTTCTGCCCCGTCCCTTCCCGCTCTGTTCTGCCCCGTCCCTGCCCGCTCTGTTCTGCCCCGAACCTTCCCGCTCTGTTCTGCCCCGTCCCTTCCCGCTCTGTTCTGCCCCGTCCCTTCCCGCGCTGTTCTGCCCCGTCCCTTCCCGCTCTGTTCTGCCCCGTCCCTTCCCGCTCTGTTCTGCCCCGTCCCTTCCCGCTCTGTTCTGCCCCGTCCCTTCCCGCTGTGTTCTGCCCCGTCCCTTCCCGCTCTGTTCTGCCCCGTCCCTTCCCGCTCTGTTCTACCCCGTCCCTTCCCGCTCTGTTCTGCCCCGTCCCTTCCCGCTCTGTTCTGCCCCGTCCCTTCCCGCTCTGTTCTGCCCCGTCCCTTCCCGCTCTGTTCTGCCCCGTCCCTTCCCGCTCTGTTCTGCCCCGTCCCTTCCCGCTCTGTTCTGCCCCGTCCCTTCCCGCTCTGTTCTGCCCCGTTCCTTCCCGCTCTGTTCTGCCCCGTCCCTTCCCGCTCTGTTCTGCCCCGTCCCTTCCCGCTCTGTTCTGCCCCGTCCCTTCCTGCTGTGTTCTGCCCCGTCCCTTCCCGCTCTGTTCTGCCCTGTCCCTTCCCGCTCTGTTCTGCCGGACCCTTTTCGCCCCGTCCCTTCCCGCTCTGTTCTACCCCGTCCCTTCCCGCTCTGTCTGCCCCGTCCCTTCCCGCTCTGTTCTGCCGGGCCCTTTTCGCCCCGTCCCTTCCCGCTCTGTTCTACCCCGTCCCTTCCCGCTCTGTTCTGCCCCGTCCCTTCCCGCTCTGTTCTGCCCCGTCCCTTCCCGCTCTGTTCTGCCCCGTCCCTTCCCGCTCTGTTCTGCCCCGTCCCTTCCCGCTCTGTTCTGCCCCGTCCCTTCCCGCTCTGTTCTGCCGGGCCCTTTTCGCCCCGTCCCTTCTCGCTCTGTTCTACCCCGTCCCTTCCCGCTCTGTTCTGCCGGGCCCTTTTCGCCCCGTCCCTTCCCGCTCTGTTCTACCCCGTCCCTTCCCGCTCTGTTCTGCCGGGCCCTTTTCGCCCCGTCCCTTCCCGCTCCGTTCTACCCTGTCCCTTCCCGCTCTGTTCTGTCGGGCCCTTTTCGCCCCGTCCCTTCCCGCTCTGTTCTGCCCCGTCCCTTCCCGCTCTGTTCTGCCCCGTCCCTTCCCGCTCTGTTCTACCCCGTCCCTTCCCGCTCTGTTCTGCCGGGCCCTTTTCGCTCCGTCCCTTCCCGCTCTGTTCTGCCGGGCCCTTCTCGCCCCGTCCCTTCCCGCTCTGTTCTACCCCGTCCTTTCCCGATCTGTTCTGCCGGGCCCTTCTCGCCCCGTCCCTTCCCGCTCTGTTCTGCCGGGCCCTTTTCGCCCCGTTCCTTCCCGCTCTGTTCTACCCCGTCCTTTCCCGATCTGTTCTGCCGGGCCCTTTTCGCCCCGTCCCTTCCCGCTCTGTTCTACCCCGTCCCTTTCCGCTCTGTTCTACCCCGTCCCTTCCCGCTCTGTTCTGCCGGGCCCTTTTCGCCCCGTCCCTTCCCGCTCTGTTCTACCCCGTCCCTTCCCGCTGTTCTACCCCGTCCCTTCCCGCTCTGTTCTGCCGGGCCCTTTTCGCTCCGTCCCTTCCCGCTCTGTTCTGCCGGGCCCTTTTCGCCCGTCCCTTCCCGCTCTGTTCTGCCGGGCCCTTTTCGCCCCGTCCCTTCCCGCTCTGTTCTACCGGGCCCTTTTCGCCCCGTCCCTTCCCGCTCTGTTCTACCCTGCTCCTTCCCGCTCTGCTCTACCGGGCCCTTTTCGCCCCGTCCCTTCCCGCTCTGTTCTGCCCCGTCCCTTCCCACTCTGTTCTACCGGGCCCTTTTCGCCCCGTCCCTTCCCGCTCCGTTACACTGCTCCGTCACTTCCCGCTCTGTTCTGCCCCGTCCCTTCCCGCTCTGTTCTACCCTGCTCCTTCCCGCTCTGCTCTACCGGGGCCTTTTCGCCCCGTCCCTTCCCCCTCTGTTCTGCCCCGTCCCTTCCCGCTCTGTTCTACCGGGCCCTTTTCGCCCCGTCCCTTCCCGCTCCGTTACACTGCTCCGTCCCTTCCCGCTCTGTTCTGCCCCGTCCCTTCCCGCTCTGTTCTACCCTGCTCCTTACCGCCCCGCCCCGTCCCTTCCCGCTCCGTTACACTGCTCCGTCCAGCTCTGCCCCAGTTCGCAGCAGTGACCAGAAACAAACACCCCGTTTGTTTGTATTTGTTCATGAGGCTACTCCATACGATATGGCTTTTCGATTTCGACATACGATTTTGTTTGGCAAAACAAATCTGATCAAAGTGATGTGCATTTGGTCATTTCTGCAAACTAGCGACATTATGTTGACCGGCGGCGTTACTCCGAAGTCTGAACTGCCGACGTCAGCTACCCACGTAAGGCGCGAATAGCGGTCTGGCCATAGTCATCGACACTCCCGATATATTTCCGTCGCGATCCAGTCATTGCAAGGCACGAAGAGCGCTGCTGGTGTGGTTTTGCCGCTCGTTGTTTTTGGCCCGGCCTTCCGCCGGGGGGGGGGGGGGGGGGGGGGGGGGCAGCAGGGCAGGGCAGCAGGCAGGGCAGGGCAGACCGCCGCCTCTGAATCAGATTCGTCTGCACGTCTGTCCGATGACGAGTGCAGGGAAGCCGAGCGATGACTCGACGGGTGACGTCACACTACTCACTCGCGAACGAACGACTATTGATGACTTGACTTGATCCTCATCTTTTAATTTGTATTTGAACTATCACAATTCGTGAGAAATTAGCTTACCTCGGGACCAAAATAAATCAATATAACATTACTTAATGTGCTATTTCGTTTTCCAACAAATTGCGTCATCTTGCTCAGAACAGGAGTACAGTTAATGCAAAAAGGCATGTCAAATTTTAGATTGTTATCGGTAATGTTTTGTAGTTATTGGGATATTTGGGAATATCAGAGAGGCAACCTCTCATCAGCCTCTCGCCCGAGCATCGCGCCAGGGTCAGGTTAAAAGCCATTCGATATATGACTGTTCAGCTGATGTTGATACGGCACACTATCGAATTTCCCCAGATACCCAGCCAGAGTGGGCAGATCGCGAATCACGTCCGTTGTTTCGCGATACAGTCCATGTCGGTGTTTGTTTACGCTGTGAGGGTTGTGTTTTCGCAGCTGATCGCGCCAGTAGGCTATCGACACAATGATGATGTTATCAGCGGTGCAGACAGCTGGGCCTCGGACCCAGCAGCGTCTGACGTGTCATCGTCTCCTCTGTCCCTCCTCTGTCCCTCCTCTGTCCCTCCTCTGTCCCTCCTCTGTCCCTCCTCTGTCCCTCCTCTGTCCAGCGGTGCAGACAGCTGGGACGCGGACCCAGCAGCGTCTGACGTGTCATCGTCCCTCCTCTGTCCCTCCTCTGTCCCTCCTCTGTCCCTCCTCTGTCCAGCGGTACAGACAGCTGGGCCCCGGACCCAGCAGCGTCTGACGTGTCATCGTCTCTCCTCTGTCCCTCCTCTGTCCCTCCTCTGTCCAGCGGTACAGACAGCTGGGCCTCGGACCCAGCAGCGTCTGACGTGTCATCGTCTCTCCTCTGTCTCTCCTCTGTCCCTCCTCTGTCCAGCGGTGCAGACAGCTGGGACGCGGACCCAGCAGCGTCTGACGTGTCATCGTCCCTCCTCTGTCTCTCCTCTGTCCCTCCTCTGTCCAGCGGTGCAGACAGCTGAGACGCGGACCCAGCAGCGTCTGACGTGTCATCGTCTCTCCTCTGTCCCTCCTCTGTCCCTCCTCTGTCCAGCGGTACAGACAGCTGGGCCTCGGACCCAGCAGCGTCTGACGTGTCATCGTCTCTCCTCTGTCCCTCCTCTGTCCAGCGGTACAGACAGCTGGGCCCCGGACCCAGCAGCGTCTGACGTGTCATCGTCCCTCCTCTGTCCCTCCTCTGTCCCTCCTCTGTCCCTCCTCTGTCCCTCCTCTGTCCCTCCTCTGTCCAGCGGTGCAGACAGCTGGGACGCGGACCCAGCAGCATCTGACGTGTCATCGTCTCTCCTCTGTCCCTCCTCTGTCCAGCGGTACAGACAGCTGGGCCTCGGACCCAGCAGCGTCTGACGTGTCATCGTCTCTCCTCTGTCTCTCCTCTGTCCCTCCTCTGTCCAGCGGTGCAGACAGCTGGGCCTCGGACCCAGCAGCGTCTGACGTGTCATCGTCTCTCCTCTGTCCCTCCTCTGTCCAGCGGTGCAGACAGCTGGGCCCCGGACCCAGCAGCGTCTGACGTGTCATCGTCTCTCCTCTGTCCCTCCTCTGTCCCTCCTCTGTCCAGCGGTACAGACAGCTGGGCCTCGGACCCAGCAGCGTCTGACGTGTCATCGTCTCTCCTCTGTCCCTCCTCTGTCCAGCGGTGCAGACAGCTGGGCCCCGGACCCAGCAGCGTCTGACGTGTCATCGTCTCTCCTCTGTCCCTCCTCTGTCCCTCCTCTGTCCCTCCTCTGTCCCTCCTCTGTCCCTCCTCTGTCCAGCGGTACAGACAGCTGGGCCCCGGACCCAGCAGCGTCTGACGTGTCATCGTCTCTCCTCTGTCTCTCCTCTGTCCCTCCTCTGTCCCTCCTCTGTCCAGCGGTGCAGACAGCTGGGACGCGGACCCAGCAGCGTCTGACGTGTCATTGTCCCTCCTCTGTCTCTCCTCTGTCCCTCCTCTGTCCAGCGGTGCAGACAGCTGGGCCCCGGACCCAGCAGCGTCTGCCGTGTTGCCGTCCCTCTGCTGTCCCGCCGGCCGGCCGATTCGCCTCCGACACTCGGTACGCTCGGACCCGGTCGATCCAGGAAAATTCACTGCTGAGCGTCGGCCGGCGACAGATACACCACATATTAGCGCCTGTCGTCGTTGGCAGTGGCGGCTTTTACAGCGTTGGCAGAGTTGTTGAAGATGTCCAGGCCTGGCTATATGGGTGCCAAATGCCCTAAACGGTCGGCACGCCCGTACAATCAAATGCCATTGTTGCCAGGCCTGCGTTTTGGTAACCACCCAAGTCACAGTCATTTACAAGGCTTACTGAATATAAGATGTTATGTTTTTTTGTTGTTGCTTTTATTAGGGTCGCCTGACTGGGTGTTGACAAATGAAAGCTGCATTATATATTCGTCGAATATGTATTTCGTGCGTCACGCTGGTGCCACTACCCGCGGATCCTCTCATTCACGTCACGGTAGGTATTTTATTTCTGCGCGGTGTCGGCCGGCTGTCGCACTTTGCCACCAGATGGCGTTACATATGCGAATCTGGGTGAAGTCTGCACTCGGGCCATCTGCTGACCCAGTTTCGTCGGGGCGGAGATGTGTCGAGTCATTTCAGTTGATCAAACCCCTCAGTCACTATACTCTGCCACTGAACCGGAATTCCCCGGCTGACAGGTTATGAGGCCAATAGAAATAGTTGAGCCAGACGCGAAGATACCTGGTGCTTCATTTTGGCTGAAATCCATTATAGTCTGATAGCTTGGGAGTTTTTGTTCATGGGCACCTGTGGTCGTGTTATCATTATCTGACCGGAACCCTAGTCGTGCCATTGGTTCGTTTAGTTCCGCTATCCACGAGCCGTTGGCTGATCCACTTCATTGGGCCGGGGAACGAGCCACTTTATTGAGCCGGCGGCCAGGATACGCACCGCTGGGGTCATGTGTCCTCAATACAGCCACCGCAATAATGGAGCCAATCTGCATACAAGGACGCCGGATGCCGCTGTTTGTTGTCATGGCGACCGAAGTGTCGGCTTTGGACGCCGGCACGCCACAGCCGTGTTGCCGTGAATGGGAGGAGGGGCAGGGTTCCGTTTGGCACCGGGGAAATGGGCGATTAGTTCAGTCTGGCGTGACTGGATTGTGGCTACTGTGATGAGGATTAGTGAGGCCGCCGCAGCTTGCAGGGTTACGTGTCGCCCATGAAGCCTACCATCTTCAGTGTGACGGTGTCGGACGCACAGCCACAACAGAACGGGATAATGCTGTCCAGTAACTGCTGAGAATACCCCGACACCTGTCCAGTTACTGCTGAGAATACCCCGACACCTGCCCAGTAACTGCTGAGAATACCCCGACACCTGTCCGGTTACTGCTGATAATACCCCGACACCTGTCCAGTTACTGCTGATAATACCCCAATCACCTGTCCAGTAAGTGCTGATAATACCCCGACACCTGTCCAGTAACTGCTGAGAATACCCCGTCACCTGTCCAGTTACTGCTGAGAATACCCCGACACCTGTCCAGTTACTGCTGAGAATACCCCGACACCTGTCCAGTAACTGCTGAGAATACCCCGACACCTGTCCAGTTACTGCTGATAATACCCCGCCACCTGTCCAGTTACTGCTGAGAATACCCCGACACCTGTCCAGTAACTACTGAGAATACCCCGACACCTGTCCGGTTACTGCTGAGAATACCCCGACACCTGTCCAGTAACTGCTGATAATACCCCGACACCTGTCCGGTTACTGCTGAGAATACCCGACACCTGTCCGGTTACTGCTGAGAATACCCCGACACCTGTCCAGTTACTGCTGAGAATACCCCGACACCTGTCCGGTTACTGCTGAGAATACCCCGACACCTGTCCAGTTACTGCTAAGAATACCCCGACACATGTCCAGTTACTGCTGAGAATACCCCGACACCTGTCCAGTAACTGCTGATAATACCCCGACACCTGTCCAGTTACTGCTGATAATACCCCGCCACCTGTCCAGTTACTGCTGAGAATACCCCGACACCTGTCCAGTTACTGCTGATAATACCCCAATCACCTATCCAGTAACTGCTGATAATACCCCGACACCTGTCCAGTAACTGCTGAGAATACCCCGACACCTGTCCAGTTACTGCTGAGAATACCCCGACACCTGTCCAGTTACTGCTGAGAATACCCCGACACCTGTCCAGTAACTGCTGAGAATACCCCGACACCTGTCCAGTTACTGCTGATAATACCCCGCCACCTGTCCAGTTACTGCTGATAATACCCCGACACCTGTCCAGTTACTGCTGATAATACCCCAATCACCTGTCCAGTAACTGCTGATAATACCCCGACACCTGTCCAGTAACTGCTGAGAATACCCCGACACCTGTCCAGTTACTGCTGAGAATACCCCGACACCTGTTTAGTTACTGCTGAGAATACCCCGACACCTGTCCAGTAACTGCTGATAATACCCCGACACCTGTCCAGTTACTGCTGATAATACCCCGCTACCTGTCCAGTTACTGCTGAGAATACCCCGATACCTGTTCAGTAACTACTGAGAATACCCCGACACCTGTCCGGTTACTGCTGAGAATACCCCGACACCTGTCCAGTAACTGCTGATAATAACCCGACACCTGTCCGGTTACTGCTGAGAATACCCCGACACCTGTCCGGCTACTGCTGATAATACCCGACACCTGTCCGGTTACTGCTGAGAATACCCCGATCACCTGCCCAGTAACTACTGAGAATACCCCGACACCTGTCCGGTTACTGCTGATAATACCCCGACACCTGTCCAGTAACTGCTGATCATACCCCGACACCTGTCCGGTTACTGCTGATAATACCCCGACACCTGTCCGGTTACTGCTGAGAATACCCCGACACCTGTCCGGTTACTGCTGATAATACCCCGACACCTGTCCGGTTACTGCTGAGAATACCCCGACACCTGTCCAGTTACTGCTGAGAATACCCCGACACCTGTCCAGTAACTGCTGAGAATACCCCGACACCTGTCCAGTTACTGCTGATAATACCCCGCCACCTGTCCAGGTACTGCTGAGAATACCCCGACACCTGTCCAGTTACTGCTGATAATACCCCAATCACCTATCCAGTAACTGCTGATAATACCCCGACACCTGTCCAGTAACTGCTGAGAATACCCCGACACCTGTCCAGTTACTGCTGAGAATACCCCGACACCTGTCCAGTTACTGCTGAGAATACCCCGACACCTGTCCAGTAACTGCTGAGAATACCCCGACACCTGTCCAGTTACTGCTGATAATACCCCGCCACCTGTCCAGTTACTGCTGATAATACCCCGACACCTGTCCAGTTACTGCTGATAATACCCCGACACCTGTCCAGTTACTGCTGATAATACCCCGACACCTGTCCAGTTACTGTGCTACTTGTGTCGCACATGTATTTATGTCGTGATTTGATTTTGGCGCTGATCGCACTGGTATTGCCCTTTTTCAGAGACAACTACTTCCGGAGTGGCGAGGGTTTCTTGTGCGTGTTCTCCATCACGGAGGAGGAGAGTTTTCAGGCCACGCAGGAGTTCAGGTACGTGTTTCCCGTGTGTTGTGTGTGTTCTCCATCACGGAGAACACAGATAAGTTGGTAGCAGGTATGTGAGTCATGGTCATGGTGTGAGTTGATTAAGTTTTTTTTTTTGTATTCGGTGACCGACCGATTTGTGAGCTGTTTAAGCCTCAGCCACCGTTGTTCTAGTGTCCCTGTCGCCCATGGTTGTGACGCAGGGAAAACAATCCAGTGTAAAAAGACAGCCGAAGAGTCCTGTACCGCTCCCGTTTTCCTCGTGACCGAACCTGTTTCCTTATGTCAATGTGAAATTCAAGGGCAGTTTTGGGACGACACTGCCGCTTTCGTGCACATCAGCCGCTCTCGTCCGTTAGAGTTGGAGTTGGAGTTGGAGTTGGAGTTGGAGTTGGAGTTGGAGTTGGAGTTGGAGTTGGAGTTGGAGTCGGAGTCGGAGTCAGAGTCAGAGTCAGAGTCAGAGTCAGAGTCAGAGTTAGGAGTTTGGAGCAGTGTTTCCAGTGGGTCCGGACGGACCGTGACGAAACTGGTCTTCCGGGAACCGAGGCACCTCATTGAGCGAGGCAAGCAGCCCCCGACGGCAGCCGCCACCATTGTCGTCTGCCCCGTGACACTGTACATCCGTCTGCCCCGCGACACTGGCTATCTCGTCTGCCCCGCGACACTGGGTATCTCTTCTGCCCCGCGACACTGGATATCTCGTCTGCCCCGCGACACTGGGTATCTCGTCTGCCCCGCGACACTGGATATCTCGTCTGCCCCGCGACACTGGCTATCTCGTCTGCCCCGCGACACTGGATATCTCGTCTGCCCCGCGACACTGGCTATCTCGTCTGCCCCGCGACACTGGGTATCTCGTCTGCCCCGCGACACTGGGTATCTCGTCTGCCCCGCGACACTGGATATCTCGTCTGCCCCGCGACACTGGCTATCTCGTCTGCCCCGCGACACTGGGTATCTCGTCTGCCCCGCGACGCAGGCTATTTCGTCTGCCCCACGACGCAGGCTATCTCGTCTGCTCCGCGACACTGGATATCTCGTCTGCCCCGCGACACTGGGTATCTCGTCTGCCCCGCGACACTGGGTATCTCTTCTGCCCCGCGACACTGGATATCTCGTCTGCCCCGCGACACTGGGTATCTCGTCTGCCCCGCGACACTGGATATCTCGTCTGCCCCGCGACACTGGCTATCTCGTCTGCCCCGCGACGCTGGGTATCTCGTCTGCCCCGCGACACTGGGTATCTTGTCTGCCTCGCGACGCAGGCTATCTCGTCTGCCCCACGACGCAGGCGAGATCTATCTCGTCTGCCCCGCGACACTGGGTATCTCGTCTGCCCCGCGACACTGGGTATCTCGTCTTCCTCGCGACACTGGCTATCTCGTCTGCCCAGCGACGCTGGGTATCTCGTCTGCCCCGCGACACTGGGTATCTCGTCTGCCCCGCGACACTGGATATCTCGTCTGTCCCGCGACACTGGGTATCTCGTCTGCCCCGCGACACTGGATATCTCGTCTGCCCCGCGACACTGGGTATCTTGTCTGCCCCGCGACACTGGCTATCTCGTCTGCCCCGCGACACTGGGTATCTCGTCTGCCCCGCGACGCTGGGTATCTCGTCTGCCCCACGACACTGGCTATCTCGTCTGCCCCGTGACACTGGGTATCTCGTCTGCCCGCGACGCAGGCTATCTCGTCTGCCCCACGACGCTGGGTATCTCGTCTGGCCCGCGACGCTGGGTATCTCGTCTGCTCCGCGACACTGGCTATCTCGTCTGCCCCGCGACACTGGGTATCTCGTCTGGCCCGCGACGCTGGGTATCTCGTCTGCCCCGCGACCCTGGGTATCTCGTCTGCCCCACGACACTGGCTATCTCGTCTGCCCCGCGACACTGGCTATCTCGTCTGCCCCGCGACACTGGCTATCTCGTCTGCCCCGCGACACTGGCTATCTCGTCTGCCCCGCGATACTGGGTATCTCGTCAGCCCCGCGACACTGGGTATATTGTTTGCCCCGCGACACTGGCTATCTCGTCTGCCCCGCGACACTGGGTATCTCGTCTGCCCCGCGACGCTGGGTATCTCGTCTGCCCCGCGACACTGGCTATCTCGTCTGCCCCGCGATACTGGGTATCTCGTCTGCCCCGCGACACTCGGTATCTCGTCTGCCCCGCGACACTGGCTATCTCGTCTGCCCCGCGATACTGGGTATCTCGTCTGCCCCACGACACTCGGTATCTCGTCTGCCCCGCGACACTGGCTATCTCGTCTGCCCCGCGATACTGGGTATCTCGTCTGCCCCGCGACACTCGGTATCTCGTCTGCCCCGCGACACTGGCTATCTCGTCTGCCCCGCGACGCTGGGTATATTGTTTGCCCCTCCCCACAACACTTGGTGTCACGTCACACTAATCTACAATGGAGACGCGGCGACACCCCTGGTACGGGACGGATACATTTGCTTTTGTAGCGAATGATCGGCGGTGGTCGGCCCGTCTGTAGGTCAGCCGACTGGAGACGCAGACCACGGCCCATCCAAACCTCAGTCCGATCCCGCCTGGAGACGCAGACCACGGTCCATCCAAACCTCAGTCCGATCCCGCCTGGAGACGCAGACCACGGTCCATCCAAACCTCAGTCCGATCCCGCCTGGAGGCGCAGACCACGGTCCATCCAAACCTCAGTCCGATCCCGCCTGGAGACGCAGACCACGGTCCATCCAAACCTCAGTCCGATCGGGGACGGAGACGCAGACCACGGACCATCCAAACCTCAGTCCGATCCCGCCTGGAGACGCAGACCACGGTCCATCCAAACCTCAGTCCGATCCCGCCTGGAGACGCAGTCCACGGTCCATCCAGACCTCAGTCCGATCGGGCACGGGGTGCTGTCACCTGCCAGCCCGAATATTTTACAATTATCATTTATTGTAAAATTATGCGTTTGTTTTGAAGACTGAGCCTGTGCCAGTTTTGATTCTGTAGCGAGGGCGCGGGAGCTGACATCCCAACTGATGACGTGCGTGCTCCAATAACTACTGCATCACGAGGGTGTCTCTCTTGTGTTGGCTTGCGGGCGAGGGACTCGAGGGAGCAGATTATGCGTGTGAAGGACGACGAGACGATTCCGCTGCTGCTGTGACCATACCTGTGTTGTCTGTACACACAGAGAGCAGATTCTGCGTGTGAAGGACGACGAGACGATGCCGCTGGTGATGTGACCATACCTGTGTTGTCTGTACACACAGGGAGCAGATTCTGCGTGTGAAGGACGACGAGACGATTCCGGTGCTGCTGTGACCATACCTGTGTTGTCTGTACACACAGGGAGCAGATTCTGCGTGTGAAGGACGACGAGACGATCCCGCTGCTATTGGTCGGTAACAAGTGTGACCTGGAGGACCGGCGGAGGGTGGCGCACTCGGAGGCCAGCGCACGCGCCTCCCAGTGGAGCGTGCCCTACGTGGAGACGTCGGCCAAGACCCGACAGAACGTCGACAAGGTGATAATCGCACACCAGACATCAGACACGGGACACCGGACATCAGCCACGGGACATCAGACATCAGGCACGGGACACCAAACATCAGACACCAGACACGGGACACCAGACATCAGTCATCAGACACGGGACATCAGACACCAGACATCAGACACCAGACATCAGACACCAGACACCAGGCACCAGACATCAGACACCAGACATCAGACATCAGACATCAGACACCAGACATCAGACACCAGACATCAGACACCAGACATCAGACACGGGACACCAGACATCATACACGGGACATCAGACATCAGACACGGGACACCAGACATCAGTCACGGGACACCAGACATCAGACACGGGACATCAGACATCAGACACGGGACATCAGACATCAGACACGGGACAACATACATCATACACGGGACATCAGACATCAGACACGGGACATCAGACACGGGCCACCAGACATCAGTGGTCAGACACGGGACACCATACATCAGACACGGGACAACATACATCAGGCACGGGACATCATACACGGGACATCAGACATCAGACACGGGACATCAGACACGGGACATCAGACCCGGGACATCAGACATCAGACACGGGACACCAGACATCAGACACGGGATACCAGACATCAGACACGGTACATCAGACATCATACACGGGACACCAGACATCAGGCACGGGACACCAGGCACGGGACATCAGACATCAGACACGGGACACAAGGCATCAGACACCAGACATCATACACGGGACACCAGACACGGGACATCAGACACGGGACACCAGCTATCAGACACGGGACATCAGACACGGGACACCAGGCATCAGATACGGGACATCAGACATCAGACACGGGACACCAGACATCAGACACGGGACACCAGACATCAGACACGGGACACCAGACATCATACACGGGACACCAGACATCAGGCACGGGACACCAGACACGGGACATCAGACATCAGACACGGGACACCAGGCATCAGACACCAGACATCATACACGGGACACCAGATATCAGACACGGGACATCAGACACGGGACACCAGACATCAGATACGGGACACCAGACATCAGACACGGGACACCAGACATCATACACGGGACACCAGACATCATACACGGGACACCAGACATCAGACACGGGACACCAGACATCAGACACGGGACACCAGACATCAGACACGGGACACCAGACATCAGACACGGGACACCAGACATCAGACACGGGACACCAGACATCAGACCCGGGAGCTATGAATACCTGATGCCGGCTGCCGTAGGTCGGAGCCTGGGGCACCACAGTGCAGTGTACCGGCGGCACAGACAACACATCCGTGGAGCCTGTGTGCACTCGGCGGCTCCCGTCCGCTGTCTTAGACTATCATGCATTTTGAATTGAGCAGCAACTACAGTACACTCCTGATTACACTATTCGCCAAGACTGCACCGTGGAAACGGAGCAATTCATCGACAGTCATTCTCACCTAATCATTCCACACTTTTACAAAGATCGTTCGTCCCGGCCACTATCCGAGCTTAAAGCAGGCCACCTGGTTTAATTCACACCATCAGTAGCAACTGCAGTCTAAAGTAGTAGTGTTTGTACTCATTTGAGACCACCGTGGCTAGACCAAGTTTGTGTCGATTGGCGGGAAAATATTCTGCTGTTCATGTTTGTGTGTGCGGTTTCTTGCATATATCGTAGCGCTTTCTTCTCATTCTTGCAGTGTTTCTTCGACCTGATGCGGAAGATCTCTGCACGGAAGGCAGAGCTCACCAAGGGCAACCACGTGGAGGTGAATGAACCCACCAAGTGCTGGAAGTGCAAGTGCCAGCTGTTGTAGTGTTGGCCGGGTGACGGCAGGTGTGGTCGGATCCCGGACGGGGCTGCGCTCTGAGTGAGCGGGTGGTGACTGCAGTCTGGACTGGGGTTCCAGCCGTGCGCCGCGCCACTCACAGGCCCGGCGGTTCTGACCTGGCCGGCGGCGGTCCGGCCCCGCTCACAGTGGTCGGCCGGCCGGCCCGGCCCCGCTCACAGTGGTCGGCCGGCCGGTCCGGCCCCGCTCACAGTGGTCGGCCGGCGGCCCGGCGTCTAGTGTCGGGTGTCGGGTGTCGCCTCCGCGGCGGCGGGGAGGCCGGCGTGTTCTCGCCTGCCCCGCGCTCCAGTGCTCCGGCCCCGCTCACAGTCGTCCCCCGGCGTGTTGCTGCCTGCCCCGCACTCCAGGCTCCGGTCCGGCTCTGTGTCAGTACGGGAGGGAGGAAGGGAGGGACGGCGGCGCCCCTGTGTGTGTGTCTGTGTGTGTAACAGAGTGTGTTTCCGCTGCGAGGGCCGACCAGTGGCGTGTGTTTGCTGTCACTCTGTGCCGCCGCCGCCGCCGCTGCCCGCCCGTCCGGCCGCTTGGTGTGATGATCTGCATGGCTATTATGGATTATTTTCGTACGGGACTAGTTTTCCGATAGCCTGTCGGCGGCACGTGGACAGTATTGCGTTGCATATTGGAGACTGCGCGACGCCATTTTGTATTCGCCCGCTCGGCTCGTGCGGCCGGCTTGCCGAAACTGTGAGTGACGTTTTTTTATATTTAGCCGTAGACACTCGGTACAGTTGTTATATGTGAAACACATACGCTTGCAATTGAGACAGGAGCTCCCTACTTGTACTGCTTGAAGACGTTTGTGCTGGAAGCGCCCGCTTGCTGTGCGCTTGTGCTGTTGCTGCCTTGGCTTGTACTACTGAGTGAGCCATTCCGAACAGAATTGCAGTGATGCCAGACCATTCAATATGCACACTTTGTCTATTGCCATGTTCTCTGTCGCTGCCATGTTTCAAAGCTGACAGAAGATGCCGCAAAGTATGCCATTGTCGGCTCAGTGCTGACTGTTCGCAAAATGGCGTAATGAAGAAGCAACTGTTGGAAAAAGAAACTGCGAAATCATATCGGTGTTGAAGGCTCATACACCTTGGTAAAGGCAGGAAAATAGCGTACAATATCACAATATATTGGAAATCATCGTGGTTGGCGTAGTGGCACATGCTCTCGTCTGGCGCAGGCGCGCACGCAGATACAACGATGACAGCTTTAACCGGTGAATATTAAATACGCGCTGGAAGTAGATTAACATCAACATAATGCGACTGCTCAGCGCTTTTGCGCTGCCGCCTCAATTAATAATTACTTTTAACAGAACAAATAATACGAAACGACAAATCAATAAATAAGTCGACTGCAGGGAGAACATTGGTCATTTCGATCTTGCAAGGTTTAATCTTAACCCTCGCCCTACGGGAGCATTTTTCACCTTCGCCTTACGGGGGGGGGGGGGGGGGGCTGACAGGCCCCCTGTTAACTTCCAAACCAAGCAACTTAGAGCAATGCGGTAAGAACCAGCATGTTGCCCGTCATGAGAGGAATCTAACAGTATGCGATTTTTAGGTTTCAGGTCAACGGGTGACCTTCCAGGTCAAGTGAATGACCTCGGATTTACCACGTCCAGAACAGCGATTTTGCTCTTCAGAAAACCTAAAAATTAGAAATTGATAAATGTAAATAAAAAGGCATGTTCCTAGACCAGTTTTGACTCAGAAATACAGAAAAGGTAACTATTTGTTCGTATCTTGTCAACAAAAGTTAAAAAAAAATATTTTTCAAAAAAGACGTCTTCAGTTTCTTACACCTAGGATCCATCACTCAGTTAAAAATGAAGATATTGCTTTTAAATTTGGTATGGGTATTGTCCATACTCAGTTCTCTTACATATATTCCGGTTTTTTAACATCTTTGAAAATTTTGATTTTGTGGGGATTTTTCCAAAAAAATCCGTTTTATTTTATTTTAGGGGTCAAAAACCCAAAATTGTGAAAATCCGAGATTACCATGTTAAAGAGAATGCCATTTTGTATCTTTGGTGAATTGCGTTTGCAATTTTCTTCAAAACTCTGTTTTCTACGATTTTTCGAATATTTCTCATTTTTGTACCAACATGACGTCATCAAAACATGATTATCTCCCAAACTACTTAACCAATTTCAATTACATTTTTACAGCGTACGTATAATTGTTGTAAACTCAGCTACCCAACATTTCAGCAAGATATACCGCATGTGTAAAAAGTTATTCAAGAAAAACCTCAGGGGGGGGGCTGTCAGCCCCCCCCGTAGGGCGAGGGTTAATAATCACTTCGGCAGCGGTCGAGATGATTCGTTTGACTCGGGACTGTGTCATGTGTGTGACACGCTGGGCACCAGCGTTAGTCTGCCCACCTGGTTAGCACTCAGCAGTCCGACGCTCTAATACACCTATATATATATACCTATATAATATTATCGATTAACATGGGCACATAGGCGGACTCGGGAATGGGCTGATACCTACAGTTGAACAGCATCAAACGTGCTTCGTATATAATCATGCTGAGGACCGATTGAGGACTATGCAAAGCAAACAAGATAGTATCGTGGCTTCACGCCCTGATACCAGAGTTGTCGACGGTCGTCCCTGCTCTGATCGGGGCTCTGGCAAGCCGAGCTTGGCTTCGAACAGTTTGTAACATCATACGACACTGAACACCGCACAGCAGGCGTCCCGGCACTATTTCCTGTCAAGTGTCACGTTACTGGTCTCCGCAGCAGACTTCTCGCCTGAAGCTGTAGCCTCTGGGGGTTATATCGGCTGCAGCTGTAGCCTCTCTGAGGGTGTCTGCTGCAGCTGTAGCCTCTATGAGGGTGTCGGCTGCATCTGTAGCCTCTCTGAGGGTGTCGGCTGCAGCTGTAGCCTCTGAGGGTGTCGACTGCAGCTGTAGCCTCTCTGAGGGCGTCGGCTGCAGCTGTAGCCTCTCTGAGGGCGTCGGCTGCAGCTGTAGCCTCTCTGAGGGCGTCGGCTGCAGCTGTAGCCTCTGAGGGTGTCGGCTGCAGCTGTAGCCTCTAAGGGTGTCTGCTGCAGCTGTAGCCTCTCTGCGGGTGTCGGCTGCAGCTGTAGCCTCTCTGAGGGTGTCTGCTGCAGCTGTAGCCTCTCCGAGGGTGTCTGCTGCAGCTGTATCATCTCTGAGGGTGTCTGCTGCAGCTGTAGCCTCTCTGAGGGTGTCGGCTGCAGCTGTAGCCTCTCTGACGATGTCGGCTGCAGCTGTAGCCTCTAAAGCCTCTCGGCAGTTGCTGTAGCCTCTCCGCAGGCGCCGCTCACCGCACCAGCCGCTGGAGGCTGGCCCGCAGCTGCGGCTGACCGGCTGACGGCAGCAGCCGCTGCAGCAGCTGCTGCACCAGCCGGTCGGTCACGCCGGCAGACTCGCGCTCGGCCTGCTCGAAGGCGGCCCGCAACTCCTCCACGGCCTCGCATCGCTCCGTGATAGAGCCGTGGCCCGACGGCGACAGGCTGTTCCGGTGGCGTCGCTGCAGCTGAGCGTGGAAACAGACGTTAGCGACACAGAGTCACCGTGCCGTACGGAGGAGTGTGTAAACACGGGCGGTGTGATCAATGGTTCAATGAAAATGTCTTATTTCTGAATGCTATTTGAGGAGTTCTGCAACACGAAAGCATTCGAAATGAAGACATTTGTATAAACTGCGATCCACCCAGGATAAGATTCAGTCCTTGTTATAGATGGCAGCACTAACCTCGGACAGCAGGGAGGAATAGATGGCAGCACTAACCTCTGATAGCAGAGGATAGATGGTGCTGCTGAGCACCTGACTGCGGCCGGAGTCGCTGGTTGGCGACTGGCGAGGCTCTGGCACGGGGGGCGCCGGCCGCGAGGGACTGAACAAGGACGCCAGCTCAGAAGGCGGCGGCGGCGGCGCAGCGCTCGGTCGAGACTGTGGGGGGGGGGGGGGGGGGGGGGGGGGGCATGGGCATATTCCGGTCAGTAAAGTGAACTAGTTTTATGCAATGTTTTACAAGACATAAATGTTAAAGAGTTCGTCATCGAAAATTTAGTCGTGACATTTAACGAATTAATTTCCCACGACGGACTAGCTCGAATCGAACAGTTTGCTTATGTAGCTCCCTGAAGAACAATCCAGAAATCTGGGCTAGACATGTGACTGACTGCTTGTGCGGACCAATGCGTGTACCGTTTGACTATAGCTTATTTACATAGACTGGTTACGAGGTAGCGCGACTGGGCCGCGGGCACTGACCGGACTGTGCGACGGACTGCGCTGCTCCGTGATCAGCTGACTTCGGCCGATCGGGACGCCGCCTGGTGATGACCCGGGCGACTGCTGCCAACAGCGGGACCACAGGGCACCCTCAGTCAGCTGGGGTTTGATGGAACAACAATTGGACATGCAGTGGACACATGTCTTATGTAATATGGGACACAAAGCTACATTCGACACAAATAGGTACATCTCCATGGGACCCCGAGGCAAAACAATAACTACGATATGTGGGTACTAATACGAATAAGTTTCCGCTGATCGTCTCGGTGCTTCTTCGCAACACACGGCTCCGTGTACGGTGTTCCTGGTTCCTGCACAGCACACGGCTCCGTGTCCCGTGCTCCTGTACAGCACACGGCTCCGTGTCCCGTGCTCCTGCACTGCACACGGCTCCGTGTCCCGTGCTCCTGCACAGCACACGGCTCCGTGTCCCGTGCTCCTGCACAGCACACGGCTCCGTGTCCCGTGCTCCTGCACAGCACACGGCTCCGTGTCCCGTGCTCCTGCACAGCACACGGCTCCGTGTACCGTGCTCCTGTACAGCACACGGCTCCGTGTCCCGTGCTCCTGCACAGCACATGGCTCCGTGTACCGTGCTCCTGTACAGCACACGGCTCCGTGCCCCGTGCTCCTGCACAGCACACGGCTCCGTGCCCCGTGCTCCTGCACAGCACACGGCTCCGTGTACCGTACTCTTGTACAACACACGGCTCCGTGTCCCGTGCTCCTGCACAGCACACGGTTCCGTGTCCCGTGCTCCTGAACAACACACGGCTCCGTGTTCCTGCACAACACACGGCTCCGTGCTCCTGAACAACACACAGCTTCTTGTTCCTGCACAGCACACGTCTCCGTGTTCCTGCACAGCACACGGCTCCGTGCTCCTGCACAGCACACGGCTCCGTGCTCCTGCACAGCACACGGCTCCGTGTTCCTGCACAGCACACGGCTCCGTGTTACTGCACAGCACACGGCTCCGTGCTCCTGCACAGCACACGGCTCCGTGCTCCAGCACAGCACACGGCTCCGTGTTCCTGCACAGCACACGGCTCCGTGTCCCGTGCTCCTGCACAGCACACGGCTCCGTGTTCCTGCACATCACACGGCTCCGTGTCCCGTGCTCCTGCACAGCACACGGCTCCGTGTCCTGTGCTCCTGCACAGCACACGGCTCCGTGCCCCGTGCTATGTATGCTGACCTGCTGCAGGATGACCTGGGCTGAGCCGGAGCTGGCATTTCGACTGCTGACGTTGTTGGCTGTGCGCTGGAAGGCGGGCCTCCGGGACGGCTGGCTGCGGGGTGACGGCTTCACCACCGTGTGAACCCACGGCTGATCCAGGTCAAGGTCAATTGACAGGTTATCCCTGGAACAGGTCACGCAACAGGTCACCACAGGAGCAGGTCACCACAGTAACAGGTCTCCACAGGAGCAGGTCACCACAGTAACAGGTCTCCACAGGAGCAGGTCACCACAGGAGTTCTCGTCTGTCGTCTTTTTATTTATACTTTTGTAGCTTTATTTGTGGTGTATGTGTTTACGTTTTTAACTATTTGACTTGCCTATTCTTGGGTTTATCCCGTTGGTGATGCAGCTGAATAATATAAAATAAAAATAAACATGGCAGGTCACCCACAGGAACAGGTCAACACAAACAGGAGCAGGTCACCACAGGAGCGGGCCACCAGAGGAGCAGGTCAACACACGCAGGAACAGGTCACCACAGGAGCAGGTCAACACACGCAGGAACAGGTCACCACAGGAGCAGGTCACCACAGGAGCAGGTCACACCACAGGAGCAGGTCAACACACGCAGGAACAGGTCACCACAGGAGCAGGTCACCACAGGAGCAGGTCACACCACAGGAGCAGGTCAACACACGCAGGAACAGGTCACCACAGGAGCAGGTGAAACACACACACACACAGGAGGAGGCCAGCACAGGAGCAGGTCAACATACACCAGAGCAGGTCACCACATGAGCAGGTCACCACAGGAGCAGGTCAACACAGGAGCATGTCAACACACACAGGAGCAGGTCACCACTGTAGCAGGCCAACACACACAGGAGCAGGTCACCACTGTAGCAGGCCAACACACACAGGAGCAGGTCACCACAGGAGCAGGTCAACACACACAGGAGCAGGTCACACCACAGGAGCAGGTCACACCACAGGCGCAGGTCACACCACATGAGCAGGTCACCACAGGCGCAGGCCACACCACAGGAGCAGGTCACACCACAGGAGCAGGTCACACCACAGGAGCAGGTCACCACAGGAGTAGGTCAACACAGGCGCAGGTCACACCACAGGAGCAGGTCACAACACAGGCGCAGGGCACCACAGGAGCAGGTCACACCACAGGCGCAGGTCACACCACAGGCGCAGGTCACACCACAGACGCAGGTCACACCACAGGAGCAGGTCACACCACAGGCGCAGGTCACACCACAGGAGCAGGTCACCACAGGCGCAGGCCACACCACAGGAGCAGGTCACACCACAGGAGCAGGTCACACCACAGGAGCAGGTCACCACAGGAGTAGGTCAACACAGGCGCAGGTCACACCACAGGAGCAGGTCACAACACAGGCGCAGGGCACCACAGGAGCAGGTCACACCACAGGCGCAGGTCACACCACAGGCGCAGGTCACACCACAGACGCAGGTCACACCACAGGAGCAGGTCACACCACAGGCGCAGGTCACACCACAGGAGCAGGTCACCACAGGATTAGGTCAACACAGACACAGGTCACACCACAGGCGCAGGTCACACCACAGGAGCAGGTCACACCACAGACACAGGTCACACCACAGGCGCAGGTCACAACACAGGAGCAGGTCACACCACAGGCGCAGGTCACACCACAGACGCAGGTCACACCACAGGAGCAGGTCACACCACAGGCGCAGGTCACACCACAGGAGCAGGTCACCACAGGAGTAGGTCAACACAGACACAGGTCACACCACAGACGCAGGTCACACCACAGGAGCAGGTCACCACAGGAGTAGGTCAACACAGACACAGGTCACACCACAGGCGCAGGTCACACCACAGACGCAGGTCACACCACAGGCGCAGGTCACAACACAGGAGCAGGTCAACACAGTAGCAGGTCAACACACACAAGCACAGGTCACCATAGGAGCAGGTCACACCACAGAATATCTGGAGCGACTCACGATTCGACAGCATTGAACCTGTATTGACTCACGACTCTGTCTCGGTTCGGACGTCTGTTTTGACTCACGACTCTGTCTCGATTCGGATGTCTGTTTTGACTCACGACTCTGTCTCGGTTCGGATGTCTGTTTTGACTCACGGCTCTGTCTCGGTTCGGATGTCTGTTTTGACTCACGACTCTGTCTCGGTTCGGATGTCTGTTTTGACTCACGACTCTGTCTCGGTTCGCACGTCTGTTTTGACTCACGACTCTGTCTCGGTTCGGACGTCTGTTTTTACTCACGACTCTGTCTCGGTTCGGACGTCTGTTTTGACTCACGACTCTGTCTCGGTTCGGATGTCTGTTTTGACTCACGACTCTGTCTCGGTTCGGATGTCTGTTTTGACTCACGACTCTGTCTCGGTTCGGACGTCTGTTTTGACTCACGACTCTGTCTTTTGACTCACGACTCTGTCTCGCCGTCGCTGTCGGAGTCGCCACTGGTCTGGCGCCACTGATTGTACCGGTCCACCAGCTCCATCAGACAGACGGTGCGGCGTGCCTTCTTAATGAACGGGTGACGCAGCAGCTCCTTCGCTGACGGACGCTGTCGGCACAGACGACACCAAATGCTTAGGTCAAGCCGGTGGCCGATGGGCAAAATGGGGAATTGCCCCCCCCCCTCCCAACCGCCTGAAATCGGCGCAAAATTGATACCTTTCCTGATACATAAGAAAATCTAAGCAACTTTTACTAAAGAAAGTTTCCTTTAAATCAGCTATCAATGCATAAGCAAGCGAAATCCGATAAATGAGTTTTCAGAATTGTACGAGACTTTTGGGGATTTTGCCCCCCCAAACTCCCGTTCTGGATCCGCCTTTGGGTCAAACCCGGTTATAAAGAACACACTATTGCATAGATCCATAAGCGTACACAAGGGGGTACGTGCTCTGGTAAAAATATGAACGATTTTTTTTAATAGATAAAAGTGAAAATATGTTCTTTCAAAAATATAGTGGGCCAAATCCGGTGAGTTTTTTTTTGGGTGGGGGTAGTTTATGCCCCAATGACAAAAATTGCCCCCTGGAGTGAATCCTGGGTACGCCACTGCATAGATCAGCCAAAAATTGCCCCCTGGAGTGAATCCTGGGTACGCCACTGCATAGATCAGCCAAAAATTGCCCCCTGGAGTGAATCCTGGGTACGCCACTGCATAAATCAGCCAGAAATTGCCCCCTGGAGTGAATCCTGGGTACGCCACTGCATAGATCAGCCAAAAATTGCCCCCTGGAGTGAATCCTGGGTACGCCACTGCATAGATCAGCCAAAAATTGCCCCCTGGAGTGAATCCTGGGTACGCCACTGCATAGATCAGCCAAAAATTGCCCCCTGGAGTGAATCCTGGGTACGCCACTGCATAGATCAGCCAAAAATTGCCCCCTGGAGTGAATCCTGGGTACGCCACTGCATAGATCAGCCAACAATTGCCCCCTGGAGTGAATCCTGGGTACGCCACTGCATAGATCATACATATCTGCATAGTAATGCTAACTGCATGTGCTGAAGAAAAACACAGCGCTGATGACACTGGAGCCTGACATTGGGCAATGCTGATGACACTGGAGCCTGACATTGGGCAATACATGTATGGGTGCACAGGCCGGACATTTTCACTGCGCATCGTGGCTCAGGCCTATCTCAGCATGAGAGAGCTGAGAGCACACCAAGCCTTCTGGTAAACGGTAAATGGCAAACGGTAAATGGTAAACGGTAAATGGTATACGGCAAATGGTAAACGGTAAACGGTAAACGGTAAACGGTAAATGGTAAACGGTAAATGGTAAACGGTAAATGGTAAACGGTAAATAGAGTTTAGTGCTTGTGCGAGGAACATATTTGATATAATTAATAAACTAAAAAACATGACCTTTTCCTCGAAAATGTGAAAATCCAATGTTATCCAAATGTTATTATTATGGTGTAATATTTCGGCCACAGGCCTTTATCAAACAGTAAAACATTTCGACACATTTGACACATTTCGTGTCGAAATGTTTTACTGTTTGATAAAGGCCTGTGGCCGAAATATTACAACATAATAATAACATTTGGATAACATTGGATTTTCACATTTTCGAGGAAAAGGTCATGTTTTTTAGTTTATTAATTATGTAAACGGTAAATGGTAAACGGTAAATGGTAAACGATAAATGGTAAATGGTAAACGGTAAATGGTAAACGGTTAATGGTAAACGGTAAATGGTACAAGAGTACTCATATTTGGTCAACTCTGCTGCACCGTATATCGAATGCCCTGAAGCCGAAGGTGTCAACATACGGGAACTGACAGGAAGAAACTTGACACATTCGATACCGCTGAAAGCAGCGATATTTGTGTTAGTGGTAGTTCAGGCGAAACTGCCCTATTAGTGAAGATATAGGAGCGTCGTGCAGTAGCAAAGGCGCGTGCTCACATACACGAGGGCTACTGGGTGGCGTTTGTCATAATGTGCCCTGTTTGAAATAATGCCTAAAAACTCATGCGATACACATTTCGCACCAATGAATTGGGTTGGTTATCATATACATATTAAATGCTCAATCCCGGTACAAACTGAAGTCAAGTATATACGCGATGAAAGGGAGATAATCACCTTGTGATTTTGTTAGCAACAACTTATTTGGCTACCGTTATGGTATTCAAATAATGTGATCTAAATTTAAGAATTAAATACAATTATTCCCTAATTCAAAGTTGGAAGTTTGGGGACATTTTTGATCGGTATTTTCCCCTCACTATTGGAAAGCGCAACATCTGGTGCTTTTGTATCAATCTGTTCAACGTTGTTGAATGGGCACTTTTAAACAAATCGCCGGCACTAAATTGGTCGCCGTAGTTTAGCATGGCACCGGCCGGCCGGTGCCAAGCTTAACTGCCGCTTTCAATGCATATTTTCTCTCAAATGATTGTTGATTGTTCATAAAATTTTGGCACATATTTGCAAAAGATAGAGTGCAGGAAACATATTGCATATCTTCGTGATAAATAACAATACGTAGGGAGGCTAATTTACTGAATTCGTTATCGAATACTTGCTGAGTACCGACCGATATATGCGTGGATCGCTATCAGTAGGAAACTGCCAACAGTGGCAGATCTAGGTTTCGAGTTGGGGGGGGGGGAATTTCGCTCCGTTTCGTCAGCGAAAAGTTGTTGACGGGGGGGGGGGGGGCTTCGGGTCGTCAGCGCAGAGTCGTTCAGCGGGGAGGGGGGGGGGGGGGGGGGGGGTTGGTGTCGGATCGTCAGCGGGAAAGGTCTTTGAACGGGCGGGGGGGGGGGGGGCGTAGGGTCGTCAGCACGGAAGTTTCGTTGAGCGGGGGAGGGGGTTAAATCTCGCCCTCCCGGAACAAAAATCACAACCCCCGGAACGGTTTGGGGATATGCATTTGTCTACCGATTTTTCGCTTGGGGGGGGGGGGTGCAATTGGGGTATTCCAAAACAGATCGACCAAAGCAATCTCTAAATAGCACTACATCTCATATTTCGATAAAACTACGTGTCTGGGGTTATCTGGGCTGTTGATTCTTGCTGTGAATTTTTCAGCCTCGTCCGTCAAATGGTTTTCGAGTTACAGCCTCGGGCAACTTTGTAATGTCAAGCAAAACTCAAATTTTCAGCGGACAATATCTCCCATCAAAACTAGTAAAACGCCTTAATCAGCGGTAACCGAGCGGTATCTGTTGCTTCCCTGGGACAAACTACAAACAAAATAAGTTGCATTACATTTGTCATGATCTCCTTTCTCCAATCCGCCAAAAGTGAGTACGTCCTGAGCGCTGCATGCTTCATCGTATAAATTAATGCTTAGATAAATCAAGCCATATTTTTTAATCAATAATGATTTTTGTTCATTTCGATGTTTGCATGTGCCACGCTCTGTGGCACCACCCCTATCAGAACGCACCATAACAAAATCAAAATGTATTTGATGGTCCTATCCAATGGTGAAAATCCGATATCAATCGGAGCAGTGGTTGCAAAGTTATTAGCTTCCCAAAAGCGTCTGTACGACCGGTTCGGGCCGGGTCAAATGTAAATTTGTCTAGTAAGTTGACGAGAAACCTCGCGGACGCTTTGCGCCCGCTCGGTAATCACCAGAATCATCAGGACCAAAATATTATTACGATGCAATCATTTTTGGAAATTCGGAAATTTTGCTATTTCAACACGTGATGTCAGGTCAAATCACATGATTTTATAATGTGGTCTTTTAAAATTCGGAATTTTTCCATGCCAGAATGGACATCGATACATAAACCTTCGAAGTTAAAAAAGTTATAGTTTTTCGTCTTCTAAATATAATATTCATATTTTTGTATTTGGCAAAAAATGGTCACCAGCGCGTCTTTGGTAATAACTTCGCACGTGATTGTGCTAGAGAGCTAAATTAAACGGCATTATGCTTAGGTATCTCGTCGACCTGCTTTCAATGATATACATCAGCCCTGTTGTCTCTCTGTGACCTCAAGGTCACGTGACCAGAGGTCACCCGGTGCAGTCCACGTCAGATCGACCAAACCATAACATCCTACTTCTCACATTTCGATTGAACTATGTGGCGGGGGTCATCTGGGTTGCACATTCACGCTGTAAAATTTTCAGCCTTGTTCGTCGAAAGGTTTTAGAGTTATAACCTCATGCATCTCTTTAATGTCGCACAAAAGTTTAATTTTCTTCGGGCGATATATATCGGGATATATCCTATAAATAATTATAATGATATAAAACTATGTATCATCAGAATCGCCATGAACCTCATATTAATTTAATGTAATCTTGTGAGAGAACTCGAATGGAAAAGTATCGACATTTTGGCATGTGACCTCAGGTCAGTCCACGTGATTTCGTTATGTTCTCAGTTAAAATTCGTGATTTTTCTTAGGTGGAATAGGAGGGTGGAGGCCCTTTGAATCACGTGTCAACCTATTTCGCTCAGTGATCAAGATCACATGACGACATAATCAAAATATTTCGCCGATAGAGGCGTCTGTGGGTCCTCAAGATATCAATTTTTCTCCTCTCTATTTCCAGCCCCATAATGTTATAACAATAGCTAAAAGTGTCTTCCAGAGAAAAAAAGAGTTCAATTGTGCGAAATAAAACGAAAAATGTCAACAAATTATCTATTGTATAATCAAGCCAGGTCATTTGGGAAATCAACCTCAGGAGACGTGACCCTTAGGTCATGAAGTGACCTGCGGGGGTCATGCTATGATGCATCATTGAATGCAGCGCGACGAGACAGATATAATGCCGTTGAGTTAAGCTCTCTATCTCTAGCACAATCATTATGTGCAAAGTTATTACCAAAGACCATGCTTTTCCCCACCCCAAAAAGTAGGAATAACCTATCTCCAATTTCTTACCATCGAAGGATAATATATTTAAGTCGATTCTGGCAAGAAACAAATTCCGAATTTTAAATGGCCACATGATAAAATCACGTGATCTGACCTAAGATCACTGTGTGGCATTCATTCCACAGTAAGACAACCGGTGGGTGCCGTCTGACCATTTTTAATTTTCTTGAAAAGTTGTGCATTCGGGGTTTCAAGGGCGGGGAATTCATTGGTGGTGACCAAAAAATTCCCCCCAAAATATTTTCCAAAATACGGCCTTCCGTATTTTCCAAAGTTCACTGTGCAGGCTAATTTTGACGACCAATAACTCCGAGACAAAAAAAAAACGATTTTGAAAACTTTTTTGGTTTGGATCAGGACTAGTCGAAGAACAATTTGGCAATCACGGATTTTCGATTTTTGTTTTGTCACGTGACCTCGTGACCTACTTTTTGCGCCGTGACCTTAACCTGTTGGAAACTGAAATTAACATTTTCGTCTGATGACGATTTGAGCTTCATTGATGTACTTTCGTATACAAAATATAAAAAGTGGGGTTTGATCTGGAAAACCTACTTTCACAGTAAGACTTCCACAGACTTCCACAGTAAGACAATAATCTTTTTTTCTTCTAATTTGTCGTCCGTTTTCATTTTCTTGAAAAGTTGTGCACTGAAAAGTGGAAACTGAACTTGGAAACTGAAATTATTTTAGTTTTCGTCTGATGGAGATTTGAGTTCCATTGATATGTCCTTTCGTATAAGAAGTATAAAAAGTGGGGTTCGACATGTCCAAATTGCTTTTGAGACTTGCAATGCACACAATACGCTGTTTGTGTACGTTACGTTGTATTGGCCTGGCAGGTCATATGGCGACCTGATGTCGGTGTAACAGGCACCAACCGAGAGGTTTCGTCGTCAGGAGTCACTTTGGACCTTGTTTCGAAAGTGTATGTCAAGTAGATGCGAAGTTATCGACGAACAGGTGCCCAAACAGTATATTATGTCAGCATTGCAAGACTCAACAATAATTTGTACAGGTCGAACCCCACTTTTTTAAACGAAAGGAAATCAATGAAGCTCAAATCTTCATCAGACGGAAATTTTCATTTCAGTTTGCAACAGGTCACGATCACGGCGCAAAAAGTAGGTCACGAAATCACGTGACAAAAACAAACAAAACAAAATAGAAACTGCGTGATTGCCAAATTGTTCTTCGACTAATCCTGATCCAAACAACAACAAAAAAGTTTATAAAAATGTTTTTAGTCTCGGAGCCGTCAAAATTAGGCCTGCATAGTGAACTTGGGAAAATATGGAAGGCCGTATCTTGGAAAATGTATTTTTGGGGGAATTTTTTGGGTCACCACCAATTAATTCCCCGCCCCTGAAGTGCACAACTTTTCAAGAAAATTAAAAATGGTCGGACGACAATTTTTTTTTGGTTGTCTTACTGCGTTTGTTTTTGGTTGTCCCCATGTAAAAATAACAAAAATAGTATTTTCGAAGAAAGATTTATCCGCCACTGTACCAGGACAAAAATCACAACCTGTCGGATCGGTTTGGGGGGGGGGGGGGCAAAAACATACGTTTGCCAACCGATATTTCGTTGGGGGGGGGGGGGGGTGGCAATTGCCCATTTTGCCCAACCGCTACTGACTGCCAATTTATTTCGGTAGCAATGTTTATATGCAAAATGTTTTGAATTCACATCATATTTTGGCCTCGTCTATCGATTTTAGGTGCTAACTCCATTTTTGTGGAAAAAGGTGATTACCTCCATTTAAACAGACCAACATATACTCTATATCAATAGGCTATTAATACACCGTGGCACATCATTAATTTCGCAATACCTTGGTATAACTAGACTGTACCGCAATACATAGATGTATTGCGGTACAGATCGTACCGCAATGCATTTATGTATTGCGGTACAGTCTGTATGTATCGCATAGACGACAGACTGAATTTATCGCTTCAACGATTTACAGCTCTGTAGACCGTCGAAACGAACACTCTAAAGTGTTTGTGATGACAACGATGAGCCGCGTGTGCCGGCCCCGCTGCTGACTCCTCACGTGTTCGGGGTCCTTGTTCAGGCAGGCCTCGACGAACTCCTTGAACGGCCGGCTAAAGTCGCCCTGCAGCTGCGGCGCCGGGTTCTTGGGGATCAAGAAGAGCGCGCGCATCGGGTGCAGGTCGGAGAAGGGCGGCTCGCCCTTGGCCAGCTCGATGGCGGTGATGCCCAGCGACCAGATGTCCGCCTGGGAGAAAGACACGGCTTGAACTTGGAAGAAAATCGCATAAGCTAGATATATGATTGGATAATTTGTATACAAAACAAAATATTATCCAATGGCTCATTGCCTTTTGGATTTCCCCGTTTCACATTGAATGCTAACCGTGTGTGACATTTAATTGATATTGCATCCGACCCCTGCGATCGGTGGTGTTCAGCTTACCTTGGAGTCATATGCGGTCTGCTTGATCACCTCCGGCGCCATCCAGAAGGGCGTGCCGACGAACGTTTGTCGCTTTAGCGTGTCGCTACTCAGCTGTCCAGCCACTCCGAAATCCGCCAGCTTCACGTCACCCGTCTCCGAGAGCAGGATGTTGGCCGCTGAGGACCGAGAGACATACGTCAGTGTGGCGTCATATCACTGTTACGTCACCCGTCTCCGAGAGCAGGATGTTGGCCGCTGAGGACCGAGAGACAGACGTCAGTGTGACGTCATATCACTGTGACGTCACATGACTCAGATCAGAATGTTGGCCGCTGAGGACCGAGAGACAGACGTCAGTGTGACGTCATATAACTGTGACGTCACATGACTCAGAGCAGAATGTTGGCCGCTGAGAACCGAGAGACATACGTCAGTGTGACGTCATATCAATGTGACGTCACTCGTCTCCGAGAGCAAAATGTTGGTCGCTGAGGACCGAGAGACAGACGTCAGTGTGACGTCATATCACTGTTACGTCACATGCCCCAGAGCAGAATGTTGGCCGCTGAGAACCGAGAGACAGACGTCAGTGTGACGTCATATCACTGTGACGTCACATGACTCAGAGCAGAATGTTGGCCGCTGAGGACCGAGAGACAGACGTCAGTGTGACGTCATGTCACTGTGACGTCACATGACTCAGAACAGAATGTTGGCCACGGAGGACCGAGAGACAGACGTCAGTGTGACGTCAGATCACTGTGACGTCACATGACTCAGAGCAGAATGCTGGCCGCTGAGAACCGATAGACATACGTCAGTGTGACGTCATATCACTGTGACGTCACATGACTCAGAGCAGAATGTTGGCCGCTGAGAACCGAGAGACAGAGATCAGTGTGACGTCATGTCACTGTGACGTCACATGACTCAGCAGAATGTTGGCCACTGAGGACCGAGAGACAGACGTCAGTGTGACGTCATGTCACTGTGACGTCATATGACTCAGCAGAATGTTGGCCGCTGAGGACCGAGAGACAGAGGTCAGTGTGATGTCATATCACTGTGACGTCACTCGTCTCCGAGAGCAGAATGTTGGCCGCTGAGGACCGAGAGACAGACGTCAGTGTCTATCGCTTTAGCGAGAGACAAAGTCTCTCGCTTTGAACTTGCTTTAGTACAAAATGCATAGCATTTCTTTGAAACAAAGAAGCTGGAAGTATATTGATTTCCAGTCGATTTAAGTCGTTTTGGGGTCATGGTCCTCTACCAATGAACACAAGCACCTAGGCCTAACATTTTCGTCCGATCTAAAATTCAAGCATCACGTGAATGAAACACTGCTGAAATTCAACCGAGCGCTGAGCCCACTTTATCAAATCGCGCCGTACTTCCCGAGAAACGTGTTGCTTCAAATATACACCGTGTACGTACAACCCACCTCCAATATTGCAGCGCTGTATATGACGGAAAATTGACCAAGTTTGACAGCAAACGATTAGAAAAGGCCCTAAACCGGGCTGCCAGGCTTGTCACCGGCACGTTCCGCCGCACACCAGTCGATGGTCTTAGGAAGGAGCTGGGGTGGAGTAGTGTGGCCGACCGACGCCGAACGCATCGGCTCCTGCTTTTCCACAAGTTAGTATATGACACTACAATTCCCGAATTCATCAAAGCCATAGTCCCAAATGCCAGAGAAACTGTCGCACGTAGGCCGCTACGCAATACAAACGATCATTTGATCACACAACCCATCTCACGTACCGCCGCCCACTCCCACTCATTTATACCCAGCACCACAAAAACCTGGAATGAATTGCCATCAGAATACCGCCTTCCCGACAGCCATATGAACTTCAGAAATAATATTATGCGTTTAATGAGTCCCGTAAAGCCAAGCCCCTTCAACTCATATGACTCTAAAAGAGGCAACACTTTGCACACGAGACTCAGACTGAAGACTTACTCCTTCAACGCCCATAGGTTTTATATCGGCCAGGCTACATCGCCGGAGTGCATGTGCGGCCACAGAAGAGAGGACACTCCTCATTACCTACTACGTCCAGACCCTGAGTCTCCTCTTTAATCAGGACTTTGACAATCTTTCAGCGACCAACCAAACCGAAATACTCTTAAACGGGCCACAGGGCAAAGGAAATATCGCTATGCGTGTGGCCATCGCCCTTCAAAACTTTTGCTTCAAAACCCATAGATTTAAATAGTTTCTCACATTCGATTTTCAGAGGGAGACAATATAGTCAAAACATCCAACTTGGAGCGGCTAGGCACAGAGCGGGCCGCGGCATGTGACGCCAGTGGCTGTGCGGTCAGCATCAGTTAACTGTTCGACATGACGAATAGGTAGCTAGGTACCTATCTGTGTATATATTGAATTATCTTGTGACCTTTCCTTCCGATTTATTTAGTAGTGTGTGCCGATCAGAGCGAATGCATAGTGAGTAGGAGTTGAATTTTGATTAGAAAGTGTGAGCTAGCGAGTTAGTTTGTACTTGACATATTGTAGAGTAGAGCATGAGCTTATTGTAATAGACTACATGAGTGACCTGATAATAGAGTGCGGACTTACGCACTTGTCGGTAGCGAGCGGCGCCTGATTTAAGCGCATGTGAGCGTTTGAGCGCCAATCGCAAACATGTATGTCCGGAATGTGTCACCTTTGTATTGGTTTTGAACTGAGATAGCCATTATCTTTGGCCGTTATTGAAATGTTGAAAATATTAAGGTAATTTTCCTAAAAACTTAGCCGTTTTTAAGCAATTTAATTTACAATTTGCAAAATGGGGTCTAGGCTAGTGCCGCCGCTGATTGGCTGATAGCCACTTTGTCAGCCCATCCCACTTTGTCAGCCAATCAGCGGCGGTCTATGGCTCAATAATGACGCCATCATCCCATATTTCAAAACTTAATTTGTATAAATTTGAGCGACTTTTCGAGAGAAAAAATATCACCATCGTTTTTAGCAAGCACTTACTTTATATTTTCGACTACAACCAGCGTATATTTGACAACTTTCAGAAAGGTGAAACATTCCCTTTAATAAGAATACAGAAGCGGCAGCGTTATCATTATCATTATCAGACCGACACGGCGTCAAGACAGGCAGAGTAACCTAGTCAGAAGACGGCAGTGTTGTCATTATCATTATCAGACCGACACGGCGTCAAGACAGTCAGAGTAACCTAGTCAGAAGACGGCAGTGTTGTCATTATCATTATCAGACCGACACGGCGTCAAGACAGTCAGAGTAACCTAGTCAGAAGACGGCAGCGTTATCATTATCATTATCAGACCGACACGGCGTCAAGACAGTCAGAGTAACCTAGTCAGAAGACGGCAGTGTTGTCATTATCATTATCAGACCGACACGGCGTCAAGACAGTCAGAGTAACCTAGTCAGAAGACGGCAGTGTTGTCATTATCATTATCAGACCGACACGGCGTCAAGACAGTCAGAGTAACCTAGTCAGAAGACGGCAGTGTTGTCATTATCATTATCAGACCGACACGGCGTCAAGACAGTCAGAGTAACCTAGTCAGAAGACGGCAGTGTTGTCATTATCATTATCAGACCGACACGGCGTCAAGACAGTCAGAGTAACCTAGTCAGAAGACGGCAGTGTTGTCATTATCATTATCAGACCGACACGGCGTCAAGACAGTCAGAGTAACCTAGTCAGAAGACGGCAGTGTTGTCATTATCATTATCAGACCGACTCGGCGTCAAGACAGTCAGAGTAACCTAGTCAGAAGACGGCAGTGTTGGTGCTTTAGTTTCACTGTCGACGGTTATCATCACGGGCTCGTCAACAAACACAGATTTTAAACAGACTTAACCGATAGCTTTGATCTCCTCGGCCCGATACGAATGTCTCATGGAGTTTAAAGCGTCCCAAGTAGAGCAGACATATATCTTGTCTGGGATGGGTCTACTCTCAACCCTTCAACGTGACATATGCTCATTCTGAATTCACCATGACTTTCCGTCGTTCCGTGGTTAACGCAACGAACTTGAAAGGAGACAAAACACTTGTTACGATTTACTTTTAATGTCTCTGTGTAGCTTGCGTTCTGAGTCGAGGTATTCCAGTCCCTTGAGAATCTCCCTCAGTATGATGGCGATGTAGGTCTCCTCGAACACCCCTGGTTTCATGAGGTCGTGTACAGAGCCTCCGCCGAGGTACTCCATGATGATCCACAGCTTGGTACCCTGCACACAGGTCAGCGATGTCAGCCAGGTCAACCAGGTCAGCCAGGTCACACAGTCCACACAGGTCAGCCAGGTCACATAGGTCACACAGGTCAATCAAGTCACATAGTCCACACAGGTCAGCGATGTCAGCCAGGTCAATCAGGTCAGCCAGGTCACACAGGTCACACGGGTAACACGGGTAACACAGGTCACACAGGTCACACAGGTCAATCAAGTCACATAGTCCACACAGGTCAGCCATGTCAGCCAGGTCAACCAGGTCACATAGTCCTCACAGGCCAGCCAGGTCAATCAGGTCAACCAGGTCACACAGTCCACACAGGTCAGCCAGCTCACATAGGTCAATCAGGTCACACAGGTCATACAGGTCACTCAGGTCGCACAGGTCACACAGGTCAGCCATGTCAGCCAAGTCAATCAGGTCAACCAGGTCAAACAGTCCACACAAGTCAGCCAGGTCACACAGGTCAATCAGGTCACACAGGTCACACAGGTCACATAGGTCACACAGGTCACACAGGTCACACAGGTCACACAGGTCACACAGGTCACCCAGTTCAGCCAGGTCAGCCAGGTCAATCAGGTCAATCATGTCAATCAGGTCAATCAGGTCACACAGTGCACACAGATCAGGTAACAAAGTTCGCACAGGTCAGGTCAAACAGGTCATACAAGTTACACGGGCCACACAGGTCATACAAGTTACACTGATCAAACAGGTCACACAGGTCACACAGGTCACACAGGTCACACAGGTCACACAGGTCACGCAGGTCACACAGGTCACACAGGTTGCACAGGTCACATACGTATCAACCAATACACACGAATTAGCCAAGCCTCACTGGTCATTCAGATACAACCGATTAGCCTGGTGGCAGAGGTCATACGGGCGTCGTTACCGATCAGCCAGGTGACAGAGGTCATACGGGCGTCGTTACCGATCAGCCATGTGACAGAGATCATACGGGCGTCGTTACCGATCAGCCAGGTGACAGAGGTCATACGGGCGGCGTTACCGACCAGCCAGGCGACAGAGGTCATACGGGCGGCGTTACCGATCAGCCAGGTGACAGAGGTCATACGGGCGGCGTTACACAGGAAAACACGTCAACACCTTGCAGAAGCCATGCAGCTGACAAGCCGCGCGGGTCGTACAGAGCATAAAGGTCGCAAAGTTCACAAAGTAGGCCTCTTTCCATTCTCAAAACTGCAGATTCTCGACGCCCACATCTGCCCACATTATCAGCTCTATCTTAAACGAAATTTAGATATGTCGTACGCGTCACCTAGGCCGTTTACACAGATCGCGAAGGTCACACATCGATACATTTACGGTACGTCAGAGCATAAGCCGCGCCGTGCCGGTGCTCGGCGCCACCTTCGCCGTGCCGGGTGGGGGTGGGGGGTTAAACACCCCCTCCCCCGAACTCGAAAACTAAAAGGGTTAGAAAGACGTGGAAAAGGCGTCCCAAAGCTTTCGACAAGCACATCCGAAAGTAGTCCAGCTATTTTCTTCCTCAAGTCAATATTGAGGTCATCAGAGGTCATCAAAGGTAAAATTTTCCAGTTTTAGGACTTCGCTCCAGAAACCCCCAGATATCACAGGAACTATGATAGCTAGGAATAAACATAAAGAACAATGGAACACTCTTGCAGAAATGCAATCTGTAAAATGTCCTCAGATTTTAGCTCAGGTCAATGGTTTAGGCTCCAGAGATAATCAAATATCAAAAAGGCTATTTTTTTACAAAACAGTGTTTCACGAATAGCTTTTTACCTAATAAAGACAAAGCAATAACTTTGACGGCATCGTGTTTATCTTGTCATGGCATTTCGACTCATATTAATGTTGACCAGTTTAGGTCAACTTAAACATTTGCCTCAGGTCAAGGTTAAATGGTGACCCAAGTAGGTCATGTTGCATGTTGTTGACGTGCCTCAACGAGACAAACACATTGGTGTCGGTTTCACTTCTCTATCGTCATTAGGTCGATAGTTATTGCCATAAAACTGTTGGTGACCTCGGATGACCTCGGCTGAGCCTGTAGGGGTCACTGAACAAAAATGGCACCTAGGTAATCAATAATGGCCTATAATACCATGATCCAGAAGGAATTAGACTGATATCTTGCGTATCCTTGGAATAGGAAGAATTTTAATATTTCTCCATTGACTTATAATGGGTCGGTCACGAAATTGACCCGACCTTAGGTCACTGATATATAAAAATCCAAGATAAATAAATTTTAGATATATATGACCTTATGCAATCCTGTAAGTGTAAAACCTATCATCCAAAAACTGTGACTGTGGTACGACCAGAAGTTGTTTTGGAGGTGGTGTCACGTGACCTGGTCTGGTGACCTGACCTGAGATGACCTGATATTTTGTTTACAAACATAATGTGGGAAATTAATGCCGGAACAGCTGTACCAAAAACGGCGGCGCCGCGCGCCGCCGTTTTTTCGCCATTCTCGAAAAACCGGATGGAGGGGGGGTCTAAACACCCCCCCGGCACGGCATGACGCGGGTTAAAGTTCATGCTCTATACAATAATCGTGTACGAGAAGTGTCCCCAAATTAAACATTGTCACGTGAGGAGCCTTATCACACATTCCTGCACCCGACACAGCGATATGACAGCGACAGCGATATGAGCGATATGGTTCTGTTAAGTGCAACCTATCAACCTCCGTGTGAACAGTTGGACGTACAAAAGTACGACTCGGGCGAACGGCTGCAACTCGACCCGATCAAACTGAATGTCAAAATCTCATCCAGCGCTCATCGATTTATTAGCATGCCAAAGAGTGAGATGTATATTGTATATCATACCAAACAGAGAGCAATCCTCTGGGGATATGCATCCGTCTAAAACGGAGCGGTGATAAGGTAACTGTTTGATAAAGTGCCGATCAGGTCGCCTCCTGGTGATCCTGGCGATCAGACACGTGTTTTATACTGATCTCCGAATAACTTTTGCTAAGAACAGCTCTGAAGCGGGGTAGTAGAATCGAACTGATTTACTCACACCAGCTGGCAGGCATGAAGACACTACAAATCGTACAAGGGAATTCCAAAGTATAAAATAATAATAACGACGATGTTTTTAGATCAACATGGGCCAGCAGATTTCATTAGAATACTAACTATAGTTATATAGCACCTATTAAAATAATAATGTACATATTAACACGCGCCCTGGAGGGACAGGGGGGGGGGGGAATCCCCCTCCCATTCCGGTTTTTCGAGGATAGCGCAAAAACGGCGGCCCGCAGCGTCGCTGTTTTTGGCAGACCTGTTCAGCAATGAACTTCCCACATTAAATACAATTCTTGACCTCGGGTCATCTCAGGTCAGGTCACCAGACCAGGTCACGTGATGACCTCAACTCCAAAACGTTTTCAGTAGTACCACAGCCACAGTTTTAAGCCGTTCGGTTTCAATCTTGCAGGACTTCATAAGGTCATAAATACCAACAATTTGTTTATCTCGGATTTATAATATCGGTGAACTAAGGTCAGGTCAATTTCGTAACCGCCAACACTGTTTTGTCAATAACTATCGACATAATGAAGATAAGAGAAGAGAAAATGGTACCAATGCGTTTGTCTCGTTGAGACACGTCTCCTAATATGCAACATGACCAACGTGGGTCACCACTTGACCTTGACCTCAGGTCAAATTTCTCAGTTGTTCTAACCCGGTCACCATAAATATGATTCAAAGCGCCTTGACAAGAAAAACACGATGGCGTAAATAATTTAGCAATGCTTATGCTTATAATGCTTATAATGCTTTATCTTTCATAGGTAAAACGTTATTTGCGAAAAACAGTTTTGCAAAAAAAAACACCTTTTTGACATTTGATGACCTCTGGAGCCTAAACTATTGACCTGAGCTCAAATCTTAGGACAATTATGTCGATTGAATTTTTCAAGCACTTTCGACTGCTTTTTTCCGTTTGCTGCTAACTATCATAGTTCCCGAGATATTTGGGAGTGTTCGCAGCGAAGTCTTGAAAACTTGAAAATCTGACCCTTGATGACCTCTGGTGACCTCAATATTGACCTGAGAAAAAAATGAACGAAATACTTTCGAAAGACCTTGTCTCGAGCTATCTAACTTCGTTTTCCGCTTGTCGCTATGTTGCGTGGTTTTCGAGATCATAGGGGGGGGGGGGGGGGGAGGGGGGCGAAATCCGCCCCCCCCTCCAGGGCGTGTAATTATCAGAGGCCCTCCAGGGCGAGTGTTAACCGACCCCATAGCATGAAAGAACGCTGGAGCCAGCCGATGGCGTGCGCCCGCCTTACCTTCAGGTAGGAGCCGAAGTATTTGGTGACGTAGGGGGAGTCACACTGGGACAGCACGGTAATCTCCAGCTGGATGTCCTCAATCTCATCCTCCGCCTCCTCCAGGTCCATGATCTTGATGGCCACCACCTGACGGAGGCAAATCATGTCATGCAAAGACAACAGTGGCATGCAACACCTGTTAACTACAGCGTTCGACCTGCACAGGGAGATTTACATTTACGATTGAATGCCATTTGCCAGGGTTCTTCGGAGTGTGGGATGCACTCTCCCAGTGTATGTAAACAGGCATGCTCCGCAGGCCAGATACCATCGGACAGTGGCGTCTCGTTTGGCAGACATGCCGACTCAGGAACACCTCCGCCATGTCATTCGGTTCGCATGCCCTTTATCGGTGGCGCAGTTTAACCCTCGCCCGGGTAGGGCAAAATCACCACGTGTTCGGGCAAGGGGGGGGGGGGGGGGGTTGTTGTTGTACGCGACCCCCTTAGCGTTTCGCCCCTAATTGAGCTAGAGCTTTGATTTCAAGACGAACGTGTTGCTTGTGACGAGAGGAAACCATCGATATCCGATTTTAAGGTCTTGAGTCATTAGGTGGTCTCTGAAGTCATGTCAATGACCCAAAAGTAATACAAATGGGAAATGCGTATAAATTGAATTTTATAGAGCTAGAATCGTGAATGAGCATATCATAATGCTTAATAGGTGCCAAATTCGTAATCAACGTCACAAAATGTCCTAAAAACTGCCAAATTCCAAAAAGGTCATGTCAGGTCATCTGAGGTCAGTGACCTCGGTTGACCTCTGGATGCGTATGGCCCCAGTGGATCATATAATTATCTAAAATGGACCCCAAATTTGAAATCAGCGTCACAAATTGTCCTTTAAACCGCCAGAAGCCCAAAAAGTCATCTGAGGTCATCGGAGGTCAATGACCTCACCTCTTAAAAGGTCAATCGAGGTCATAATCTCAGTGGAAACCACAACTGTCTTTTGGAAACACCTTTGCATATGCTCCTGAACAACAAACACTCGGAAACTGCACAAGTTACAAGCATCGATTTGTGCGGGACGCCAGTTGCGCCTGACATGACCTTGAGAAACAGGTCATAGGTCACGGGTCATGTGGGTTAGAAATTCAAAATGTTCAGATTATGTGTACATTTTTTCAAAAGTAGGGTACGGAAAGTTTGATTGCAATCGGTTAGAAACTACGCGAGTTATTCCAGAAAAAAAACGAGGGGGAGGCATCAACCCCCTACCCTGGCGAGGATTAACCCTCGCCAGTGCAGGGGATGTCATCCCCCCTCGGTTTTTCGGGAATAATTTTCGTAAATATCAACCGATTGTGATGCAAATTTCAGTACCCTACTTTTGAACAATTTGACACATACTCTGAACATTTCGAACTTCTAACTCCCATGACCCGTGACTTATGACCTGCTTTTCAAAGTCATGTCAGGCGGAACTGGCGTCCCGTAGTATCGATCTTTGTAACTTGTGCTGTTTCCGAGTGTTTGTTGTTCAGGCATGTGCTCCGCCACCGGGAGAGGGGGTGGGGTGGGGGGGGGGGTGGACATGTCCCCAAACTTCAAAGTTGGGAGTTGTCTTTTGTCCCCCTCTCCAGCATTGAGCTCATTACACTGCCCTCAAATTTCAAGCGCCTCAAACAGTACACACCTCAAGCACCTTCAACAGTACGAATACCAGGGAATACAAAAATATCCAGGGAATACAAAAATATCCAGGCAATACAAAAATATCCAGGCAATAAAACCAGTAAAACTAGGGGTGTGGTTTCCTATCTCTTTGTGGGTGCCAGGGCACCCATAAAGCTGGAATGGGCACCCACAATAGTCTTTCGGCACCCACAATCAAGAACACGTTTCAAAATGCATAATAATGATTTTTTGTTTGTTGTATAGATCAGAAGCTGATGTTACAAATTGAATGATTGGGCAGTAGGTTTTTATGCCAAGCATCACTTGAAATCTTCCCAGCCGTTATGATCGCACTTTTCCTAGCGCATAATATATTTTGCCATGGCACTAGCTGTTAACCCGCGAGTTACTGGGGTATTTTCCATAACGCGACTTACGGGGGGAGGGGGGGGGGGGCTAATTCCCCCGGACCTCTGGAACTACTGGACCAATTTTAATGATTCAAACGGGATTCGATAGCCCTGGAAAATTCATCAAGGGAAATCTAATATTGTTGACCTCGGGGTCACAGATAACGTCACAAGTCACGTCAGAGACAAAATGTTTGACCGTGTCATAAAGGTCTCGATGATGGAATTGTCGCGCCAAAATTGCGATATTAAACGTATAAGCATTCGATACATCAGTATGATTCGTGTGTGACACTTCTAAGTACCATTATAAGCTGTTGATGACCTTGGGTCAGGTCAAGGTGATCGGAGGTCACGAGGTCAAACTGCATATTACGGTCACTAGGTATTGTAACACATGTGTATAGGTTTGTTTTTCGTCTAGAACGCGAAAAATTACCTTAGAGTATTTTTTGTTCCATAGAAATAGAAGTAAAAAGCAAAAACAGAAATGCATTTTTTATGCATGGTAATGCTGTGAAAGGTGGTCGATTTTTGTCTTTGAAAGGTCATAAGTCAGTCATTTTGAACGATATCGACTTCAAATTTGGTACACATATTCACCGGACACGACTCGATCACAAATATTTCAGTTTTTGGATAATGTGGATTTTTTAAAAATATTGTTTAAAAAAAGATATCTTTGGATTTCTCAAAATGTTGAATTTCAATAGAACTCGAAAATCCGAGATAGCAGCCTGATAGCAGAGTCTGTTATCAGTCATTTTTTAATATATGACATTTGGTATATGACAATTGAATGTATCTTAAACAAATCACTTTTGACAGCGTTTTCCGCAAACCCTTATTTTTAAACCAAAAACGCAGAACATGACGTTACTCTGACGTCATTCTCGGTTGACCTATCATAACCTCATCTTTTTCCTTTAAAGGGAAATTATGACCTTTTCCCACAAAAATGGAGTTAGCACTTTAAATCGCCAGACGAGACCAACATATATTGTAAATTCATCACATTTTGCATGAAAACTTTCCTACCGAAAGATATTTCAAGTTATAGTTCATAAGCGTTCCACACTTTTAACGATCGGTACTTGCAAGTACTTTTGGTCCTCATAAAACTGCGGGCTTTTCCCGTAATGTTTTTTTACGCAATGGATGGAAAATATATTGTGCGTTCTGCTTGTTGTGATTATATGCCCGGCGATCTTCTAAAACTAACAGCGATTGGAAAAAGTGGCAATAAAATCGGAAGCTCATCGATGCACATCAACGGCGGCATAGTTAGTGGTTGCGACCCTCAATTTTTGAAAATCGATTCATTTGTTTTCAACATTAGGAGTATTGTATAATTTGTCTGTGGCTGTATATAACACTATGCTTTATATTATCATGAAAAATAAGATTTTTTCCCCAAAAAACTAACAAACAATAACACAAAACTGGCAATTAAATCGGAAGCTCATCGATGCACATCGACGGCGACCTATTTAGCGTCGGCGATTTGTTTACAAAGTCATTGTCATGCTTCTCGGCGCATTTAACCATTTTTTTCTAGCCGCCACCCATTAATAGGTGACCAGGAGTGCCCCACCCTCGATCCCAACGACGCACGACATATTCATTAACACCAGAGAACAAAAGAGAAAATGTCGCGGCACTACCAGCTAAGAAATGGAAACAAACATAAAAAAGCATATGAGGAGAGGTAGTTTGGGTGTTAGATGTGGTGATATAAAAGAAGGCGGAAAGTAGTCATTATTGAAAATAGCAAATAACTGCCCCCAGCTACGCCCCAGGATTCCATATTCATTCACGCTGTTATAAAGGGGATATCAGTCATACAGGGCGGAGGACAAAGTCTGGTCAATTTTCGAGCATTTCTTGCTAGTTCTTCGTGAACCCCACTCAGCTAAGCGAAGCTTGTTGCCGAGTAGGGTTCCTAAAACCAGCGCCATTGAATGGGTACACATATACACATGCACATATACACATACACATATACACATACACATATACACATACATATATACACATACACATATACACATACTCCTACACACATACATACATATATACATACAACATACATACACACACATACACACATACATACACATTCACACATACACATACACACATATACACATACACATATACACATATACACATACACATATACACATACACATATACACATACACATATACACATACACATACACATATATGTGTATGTTTCTTACATATTGTAAGAATTAACAAAATGTTTGCGAACAATACTTTGTATAATAGTCTTAGATGTTGGAATATCGTTTAAGTTTGGAAATTGAGGGGCTATGATATTATTCCATAGCTTAGGGCCAAGGCAACTGGTGATGAATTATCGATAATTGCGGTTTGAGAATGGTTGCTTTAAATGTTTAGTTTGCCTTCTGTGGGGACTATTGGCTTCATGTATTTCATATATTTTGTCAAAAGCTATTGATAACTGTTTAGTTATGAACTTTTGCATCACAATGATCATCTGTGATTTTGCTATATCGGCTAACTTCAATATGTTATATTGTTTGAAAATTGGCTCCGAACTATGTGGGGGGTATACATATTCAATCAGTGTCACAGCCCTCTTTTGTAAAATCACTAGCTTATCAAGCTGATAATTATAGTTACTACCCCAGATCATGCAACAATAATTTAGATAGGCAAGAATTAGACTATTATACAAAGTATGCGCAGTTCTTTTGTCTAAGCAGTACCTTACTCTTGCTATTATTCCAATGTTTCTACTAACTATGTTAGATATATACTCAATATGCTTTGTAAACTTAAGTATGTTATCAATTACCACGCCCAAGTATTTTATGTTAGCATTTTCTTCTACAGGTATGTTGTTCATCTTCACATCAAGCTTGAAAACTGAGGAACGGGTAGTGTAATGTTGGGTAAATGTCTGAGACATTTAGTGAGAGGAAGTTGGCACAAAACCAGTCAGTGATGCGCAGTAAAAGTGCATTTACAGTTATTTGAAGATTAGTGCTACTTTTACTTTTAAATACAATTGCAGTGTCATCAGCATATGATAAGCAAGTCATATCAGCGCTTAATTTAGGCAAATCATTTATGTATATGATAAAAAGAATTGGGCCCAAAATCGGCCCCTGGGTAACACCCATGGTGACTCGTTTATAAGCTGATAACGTATTTCTGATTTTAACACATTGTGTTCTTCCTGATAAATATGATGAGATAATTGTATGAGACTTGTGCCGGACACCATATTTATGAAGCTTTTTCAGAAGGAGGTCGATGTTTACTGTATCAAATGCCTTTTTTAAAACAAGATACAAACCCAATGCAAATTCTCCCTCCTCAAAAGCCCTAGTAATGGTATCCTGAAGAAGAAGAATAGGCATGTAGGTGGCTTTGTTTTTCTGAAAGCCAAACTGATTTTCATGAATAATGTGGTTCTGATTTAAATGACCGATGAGTCGAGAATATATGAGTTTTCAAGAATTTTTGACATGAAAGGTAATATACTTATAGGTCTATAGTTATCTACAAGTTGACACTCACCACTTTTAAATATTGGTTTGATTACAGCTATTTTGAGGATGGATGGAAATGTTCCAGATTCCAAGCAGGAGTTGAAAAGATGAAGAACAGGTTTAAGTATGGCTAGAAATAATAACTTAAACAGTTTTGCACTTATGTTATCTGCCCCGGCCCCAACATTCTGCAATCCATTAATAATATTTACTAGTTCTTCTTCATTTGTGGATTCTAAGTTCATTTCATTTGCCACGTTTGGAAGCAGCTGAAGGGGATTAAATGAAGACTGCGGGATAGTTTTGCTAAGCTTCTCACCAATTTCGGTGAAGAAGGAATTGAAATTGTCTGCTATAACTGCATCATCTGTTACTGCTTCTCCACTTGCGTCTATAATCCTAGTTGGAGCACTGTCTGCTTTTTGTTTTGATTTAATTAAGGTTTGCAAAGTTTGCCATGTTTGCTTCGAGTTCCCGGAGTGTTTAGCAAATTCGTCCTGATAATGTTTTCTTTTGGCAGCTCTAATCAGTTTTGTAAGTATATTTCGATATATATATATTATACTTTGCTATATTGTATGATGATGGGTGTTTCAATTTTTCTTTAAATAATTCGTTTTATGTGCAATGGAAAGTAAGATAGCAGGCGAGACCCAGGGTCTGCGGGGACTATTCTTTCTGGATAGCTGCCTTATATATGAAAACTTTGTGATTCCCTCATTGTATACATGAGTTATTTTATTTGCAATAAGGTCAGGGCAGAGTTCGTCCTCTATGTTCTCCAGGGTTTGAGTAAGGAAATTCTTAAATTCCTCAATTATTTTATAGTTGAACACTTGTTGTCTTGTTGTTGTAATGTTTTCATTGCTTTTGGAGGAGCTCATGTTGAAGGTGAGCGAGGCGAATATAGGAAAATGATCTGAAAAGTCATTTAGAAGAATGCCTGAGTGCATCACCCTTGATAAGTCATTGCAGAGGATATACCATTACCATTGTGGCGAGTTGTTCCTGATTAGTATACCCAAGTCCCGTAGCAGGCTTTGTTAATGATTTCACTGTTGCCATTCTTGTGTAGCATTGCAAAATATATCTGATTTAGAGTTGAAAGCTAATTAAAGACCTATTCAAATTATTGTTTTTAAGTTTGAATTTTCTTGTTAATCATT
>JAXIVJ010005438.1:0-5000 GCA_036785665.1 Chirona hameri | reverse complement strand
GGTTCTGCAATGGATACAACACGATATCACAATAGGACTAAGACAACGTACGGTATGGGAAAGACTGACCATCAGGGACTCATGGGGAACATGTTAACTACGGGGCAAAACACTCACAGTTACGGCTCCTGCCCCCCCCCCCTCCCCCAGTCGAGGCAAAAAGTGGCCACTGGAGGGGGAGGGGCAAGTTTAAACAGGCGATGATTGTTGGCTAAATTCACATTTTAACTGTTCTGTGCAAGTTATAGGCCATACGGCCAGATGCACGCACACACATACAGATATGTAGTTATATATA
Organism: Chirona hameri; assembly: GCA_036785665.1. Taxonomy (NCBI): domain Eukaryota; kingdom Metazoa; phylum Arthropoda; class Thecostraca; order Balanomorpha; family Balanidae; genus Chirona; species Chirona hameri. The sequence continues at coordinate 4,702 of JAXIVJ010005438.1, read as the reverse complement.
CATATTACTTAGTCATATATGAAATAGATCGTTCACATTTTTGCCAAATATTCACGATCCACAAAGGAAGCAATATGGTAGCAATGTGTCAGCAGCAAATAATGGCGCGCCTGCGACCGGTGGGTGTGTTTGCGAATGTAAACTTGCGATCAGTAGAGGCTCCCATTTAAACCATGGCAGGTGAAAATAAAGGACCGATCCAACACAATAAGACCAAACGAATCCAAAGCCGTATGAGCAAGCTAGAATTGTCCGGCCATTCTTCGGCTTTGGATGCTTATAGGCACCATCCATTTAAACTTTCAATAAGCAGGCTTGAAGCATGTAGACATGCAATACGTAGAGACCGCAAAACATCATATATGTGGCAAGCAAAGGCGCAGGCTATAATAGGCCAGGATTGGTTAGGTTAGGTTCGGTTATATTCATTTTCCCATTCATATCTGCATTTGCCAGATATTTGTTGCTTTTCTTGCGGTGCCCGCTTATTGCAAGTTTACATTCCAAATCACGCGACCGGAGGTCAGCCATGTGTACGGCGAGATGCGAGGCGGCGACTGTGGGTGAGAAGCTGTGGGGAATGTTCGGTGCCGCGTCCGGCAGCTGTAGGCTCCTTCTTAGCAATCACGCCGTACAGCATGGGGACGGAGAGAGCTGCACGTATGTTGCTAACACGCGCACTGCCGGGGGGGGGGGGGGGGGATTTCCGCTCTCCCCCGGTTTTTCATGAATAGCGGGAAAACTTTGTCATAGCCGTTTAGGCATCAATTACCCACATGGTACGACATTTTTGACCTCGGGTCATCTCAGGTCAGGTCACCAGGTCAAGTCAAGTGACCCCACCTCAAAAAGTTTGCGGTCGTGCCAAAGCCAAAGTGAAACTCCAGACGGTTTGACCAGACGGTTTGAAACTCACAGGATGTCATCAGGTGATAAGTATTCGTCTATCTCGTTTTTGTTTATATCGGTGACCTAAGGTATGGCTAACATTTGACCAGTTTTCACCAGATCCACCACTCTTGTGGCAAATGCAAAGCCCTATATCACATTTCTGTTCTTTGACCTCTACGAGGTCAACTCAGGCCTGGCTTGTCGAGACAAATCAATTGATGTCAAAGTTGACCTTGACCTGACCTTGACCTGACCTCAGGTCAGGTCAATTTTTGGGTATGACCTAACTAGGTCACCTAATATATATTTCGATGCGTCTCGACGAGACAAACACAATGGTATTTTTTATACTCTATTTGCTTCTATCAAAAGTTATTCCTTCTAAACAATTTTTCGTTTTTTTTAAATAGAATATTTCAAATTCAATTGCTTCTGCTGACACAACTATTGACCTTAGGTCAATTCTAATCACATTTTAGTAATAGTAAATTCAATTATCTTTCGAACGTTTTTTTCTTCGCGCGTCTCTTTTGGTTATCGAGATATAGACAGTGTTATAAAGGACACTGATATAACCGAAATTTGACCTTTGCTAACCTCAATATTGACCTGACCCCAAAAAGTCAGATATACTTTCGATAGAGCGTCTCTCGAGCTATTTAACGCCGTTTTCCGCTTGTCGCTATGTTACGTGGTTTTCGAGATCTTAGGGGGGGGGGAACGGAAATCACCCCCCGGCAGTTCGTGGTTGGCGCGGAAACCCGGCAGTGCGCGTGTTAAGATATATATATATATATATATATATATATATATATATATATATATATATATATATATATATATATATATATATATATATATATATACATTTTGATTCCAATATGCGTTCTATCGAATAGTCGATAAACAACTAGGGGAGACCGTAAAAACGATAAACTGCTGCTGTAGGCGCCAAATGACCAATTGTGGTTGGCTCGCTCGAAAACAAAAATTATTTTTATGAACTATTTGTGTCCATCCAATTTGCGGACAACGTAAAAATATCTGGCTGGTATTAAGCGGAAGTTTATGTAATGGGCCGTGTGTGTTGTATGGAGGCTGGAAATTGAGAATGATTCATTAGGATGAAATGCGCTGTTGGTACGTCGATAGCTTCAGGACGTATAAATACAATCTAAATTTTAAGGTAAATGCCAGAATCTAGCAAATTCGCCTATAACATATTTTATGAATATTTACTGCCCGTTGGATTGATATCAATGGACTTTGGAGAGAAAAAAAAACAGAGTAAGTGTGACTGTTCGTGGACAAGAACAGGTGAAATGAAAATAAGTAATCTCAAGACTGTCCCCCCCCCGCCATCAAATTTCCTTAGACGAGTCCCTGCTGCCCATTACTCACTGTTCTCAGCCGTGATATTTAAATATCTGAAATTCATACTGTCGAGGCAATTTGTTTTCACACATCACTCGAATGTATCGCTCGATTACACTCGTTTATTGTGACTTTCTCTTCCTCCCATAGTGGTGCATGTTCCTAGATCCGTTGGACTTCATTAAACATCGAACATTGAGACGAATACGCCCCGAGGTAGGGCATTGGAACCTATAGAAATGCACTCTTTGAATTGGTTATAACAAGGATATACTCACACAGGCCAGCACAGGCCGACTGGGCGAAGCTCAGTGGGCTCGACTGGAGCAATGTTGAATTTCGGCAGTGTTGCCTCTGTTCACTTACCTCCTTATTCTCGACCTCCATACCGGCGGGTGACATCTTGCGGAACCGTTTGGAGATTGACCACATCGCAGGCTCCGTGGAGTGCAGAGACACGTATCCGTTCCGGCCTGGCTCGCGGCACGGGGCGCGTGACACGTGCCGATCTCACCACACTACGACTGCGGGCACCAGGGTCCCGGTAGCACCGTGGCGATGCGATCTTCACCACAGCATCCGTCACCAATCACAGGGGGACCTGGACGGCCGGGTCCCCGCGGCGCCCGGACCAAAACGGTCCCGAAATCACCGGGCACACTGGGCGACAACCTTGCATACAGACGCGCACTGCTCGTTCCGGAACGCCACTGGAGGCCACCGCCGCGCTGGATCGCAGTACACCACTTCAAAACCTCAGCCGACCAGCACAGGATCACCACGGGCCACTGTCTACTGCAGCGGACTCCCCTGCAGGCTCTCCGAAGGTGCGGCGGGTCCGAGAGGGCGGATCTGTGCCGGCCACCCCTACCGTACCGCGGTCCGGGGTGTGTCGGCGGGCAGCAGACGAGACGGACCCTGGCCTCGGTCACTGCCGGCGCCGTATCGCAGTGTGCCTGACGCCGGCTGACGGGTGGTGCCGGCAGTACGGCGGCACGGTCCGGCGGCATTGCTCCCGATTAGATAGCGCAGGCTGATAGGGACAGCCGGGGTCCGCCGCGGGGAGGCAGGAGACAGCGACTGGCCCGGGGTCCGCCGCGGGGAGGCAGGAGATAGCGACCGGCCCGGGGTCCCGGCCGCGGGGAGGTAGGAGATAGCGACCGGCCCGGGGTCCGCCGCGGGGAGGTAGGAGATAGCGGCCGGCCCGGGTCCGCCGCGGGGAGGCAGGAGACAGCGGCCGGCCCGGGGTCCGCCGCGGGGAGGCAGGAGGCAGCGGCCGGCCCAGGGTCCGCCGCGGGGAGGCAGGAGACAGCGACCGGCCCGGGGTCCGCCACGGGGAGGCAGGAGACAGCGACCGGCCCGGGGTCCGCCGCGGGGAGGCAGGAGATAGCAACCGGCCCGGGGTCCGCCGCGGGGAGGCAGGAGACAGCGACCGGCCCGGGGTCCGCCGCGGGGAGGCAGGAGATAGCGACCGGCCCGGGGCCTGCCAGCAACGACACTGGTCCCACTGCACCAATACAATACAACAAATACCTGCAGCGGCCGCCGTCAAACGCAAGGAAATCGCCTGTACTCGGTAATAAACGCCGCACAGCTCGACTCATATTCTTCACAGTTGAGCTCTTGAAGAGAAGTGCACAAGGGCGCTGTCTAAAACTGTATCAAGGACAAACAGTTCATGCTAAATGGGATAAATGAGAAGCCTTTAATGTTATATATATATATAATATATATATATATATATATATTATAATATATATATTATATATATATATATATAATATGCTGTGTTGGCTTTTATACAGATAGGTCCACTCTAAGTGGACCAAATTCGACAAAACCACCAACGGTTCGTCTGCAACGGTTTTGAGTTGTGGTCCAATTAGGTCCATTTGAAGTGGACCAATCTGTATACAAGCCAAAAACGGCGCCGTTTTGGATCACGCCGGATGGAATGGTGAAGAAATCGGCCAGATCGGTCCCATTGTTTCGGAGCATGGGCTCGTCTGCAACTTTTTTTGGTGGTTTTGGTCCATTTTGGTACACTTCCAGCCAGTGGACCAATCCGTATAAAGCCAAAGCGGCTCCGTTTCAGACCACGCCGGATCGAATACGAATAAATCACCCAGATCGGTCCCATATAGTTTCTGAGCATGGACTCGTCTGCAACAGTTTTTGGTCCAATCTGTATAAAAGCCAAATCGGCACCGTTTCAGAGCACGCCGGATCGAATGTGAAGAAATCACCTAGATCAGTCCCATAGTTTCGGAGCATGGGCTGGCGTCTGGAAATTGTACTAAAAGTTTTGGTCCAATTTGGCCCACTTAGAGCATTGTTTATTAATTCATATTGCCTTAAATTTATATTTTGGTGCTTGCTTTTGTTCTCAGAGGAGGTGCGGACTCGTTCCTGAGTCTGTTGGGCCAAGACACTCAAC
>JAXIVJ010005437.1:2500-73977 GCA_036785665.1 Chirona hameri | reverse complement strand
AATGAACCCGGTAATTCATTGTCAACGGGTGAGGAATATTGTGCAATGCCACAAAAAGCAATCCGATTTTTTAGAAGCATTACATTTATTAATTTGTAAAAATCAGTGTGTTTCGTTTGTCCAATGTCGGACGGCGCATTTGAACGCTCTTGATTAGATATCAAATTCTTCCGCTTCCTCTTGCCTCTGAGGCTGTGAAGCGGAAAGTGAGCTCAATTCTGCTGGGTAGTTATGGAATATAGGTCTACTCAACAGAAATAATCCCAATGGAAAAACATCTTACCAGTAAAACGTTTTTTTAAATAATAAATTTAGTCCGAATGTTTTTGAATGGATAGATTTCCGAGGTCAGGCCCCACTGGCATGTTGGGTCATGAACCGAGAGGGATGCGTTACTTCCCAATGTGGGAGAGCACTTCAAGCTTTGCTTTGAGTTAAACAGGACATGCCAGTGGCGGTGGCCCCCATCGCCATCCTTCGCCAGCCACAGGCGGTCACGTGACCGGTAGGACATGCCAGTGGCGGTGGCCCCGGCCGCCATCCTTCGCCAGCCACAGGCGGTCACGTGACCGGCAGGACATGCCAGTGGCGGTGGCCCCGGTCACCATCCTTCGCCAGCCACAGGCGGTCACGTGACCGGTAGGACATGCCAGTGGCGGTGGCCCCGGCCGCCATCCTTCGCCAGCCACAGGCGGTCACGTGACCGGCAGGACATGCCAGTGGCGGTGGCCCCGGTCACCATCCTTCGCCAGCCACAGGCGGTCACGTGACCGGTAGGACATGCCAGTGGCGGTGGCCCCGGCCGCCATCCTTCGCCAGCCACAGGCGGTCACGTGACCGGCAGGACATGCCAGTGGCGGTGGCCCCGGTCACCATCCTTCGCCAGCCACAGGCGGTCACGTGACCGGCAGGACATGCCAGTGGCGGTGGCCCCGGCCGCCATCCTTCGCCAGCCACAGGCGGTCACGTGACCGGCAGGACATGCCAGTGGCGGTGGCCCCGGTCGCCATCCTTCGCCAGCCACAGGCGGTCACGTGACCGGGCGGGTCAGCCGGGGCCGGCCGAGCGCGTGGTCGGTGGGTTGTGGCCGCAAGTTGCGCAGTCACCACCACCACCACCACCGCCACCGCCGCCACCACCACCACCACCACCACCATAGGGAAGACAGGATTGTGCGTCAAAGCACGCTTCGCCTAAACCAGACAAAGCAGAATTTCAGAAATGTAATACGACATTTTACGACACAAAAATGTTTTGCGTGCAAATTTTCGGCCACATCAGCCTAGTAGTTCGATGAATGTTGATGATACGCCTCTGAAACCCCCTGGGTACGGTCGGGCCGCTCACATTCGTGTTAGTTGTCCCTAGTTGACGGAAGACCTGGCGTCGGCTCGGTATCCAGTATTGGAGATGTCATACTTAATTGATCCACCATGTAACACGAGCATTCTACAAATTATGTCATTTCTATTAACTATCACTCGGAACAAAAACCGCCGACATCGCCACAAGGGAAGTCGGTAGTCGTCGACCACTGCCGCTGTGACGTCACTGTGGCGTTGCGCAATCGCTATTGTTTACGTGTGACGTCATGCGCCGTTGCCATGCCGACGACAATAAACAAGGCGGCAGTCGCCGAGAGACGGTCGGACGCAGTAGACGCAGTCTTCTGCACTTCTAGTGTACTGATAGCGAGACCGAGCCACGTGACATGGTGTCAGAAGCTGAACCTACTTACCTTCGTCCTCTCGTCGTTGCCTGAAGCAACTTTCAATCAGCAATACCGAGATATTCACCATGAATCTTCGCTCGCCATCTGAGCTGAATTTCGGTGCGGCGAACATGGCCGCCGAGTGGGCGCGATGGCGCCGGGACTGGCAGTATTACGCAGCGGCGCGGGAGCTCTCAACAAAGCCCATGGCGGTACAGCTCGGTACTTTCTTTAACTATGCTGGGGTGAATGCGCAGGAGATTGCGACCCATTTTGAGTGGCAGGAGGCTGATGGTCTGCCGGCACTCCTGGCCGCTTTTGAAGCCTACTGTAACCCCCGGCGAAATGTGATATTGGAACGCTTCACCTTCAACACGCGAGTCCAGCGTGCTGGTGAGAGTGTCACCAGCTATTTGGCGGCTCTCCGCTCTCTGGCGGCTACGTGTGAGTTTCCTGATGCTGACAATATGATCCGTGACCGTCTGGTGATGGGTGTGCGCGACCGGGCGACACAGCGCGCTCTCCTTCGCCGGGCCAAGCTGACGTTACAGGAAGCGATAGACATCGCCATCTCAGAAGAGGCTTCAACACGTGATCAGCAGAGCATGGGGGCTGCGCGTCTTGAGGATGTGCACCAGTCCACCAGTGAGGTCAGTGCGGTGTCCCAGCTAGCCCCGTCCTCGGGTAACGCAAACGGGCAGTGTCGGTTCTGTGCCCGAGTGCACGTGATGCGGCGGTCTCAGTGTCCAGCGTGGGGTAAAGCGTGCAACGCATGTGGAGGCCGGAATCATTTTTCGGCCTGCTACCGGCCGTCTGCTGCTCGACCAACGGTTCAAGGTCACGGCGACCTTCGCGGCGGCGGCCCAGCCGCCTGGCGGGGAATCCCCGCTCAGCTGACGGCGACTCTGGCGGCGGCCGGGCGGCTCGACGGGGAAATCCCGATCAGCTGTTCTCGGCCGGGTCGGCCCGCATTGGCGGCACAGTTGCGGCGGTGGAGACTGCCGGTGGGACTCCGGCCGCTGAGGATGACCAGGAGGAGCCGCTCTATGCTGTCGGTGCTCTACAAGACCCAGAACCAGGTACCCCGTGCGCGGCTAGAGTGTTTAAGACACTAGTATCTCGTTCGGGAGAGTCACTCTGATTTCTTGTAGATTCGGGGTCTGAGTGCAATGTGCTCTCTTTGTGCGATTATGTGCGCGTTACCGGTGATCACTCCCACCACCATCTGCAGTCAGGCGTCTCAGCCATTCGCATGTATGATGGCTCTCTTGTTAGTACTGTGGGCAGGGCCCATCTGCGTCTCGTTAATGAGCCGTCTGGGCGGATTGTGGTGCTGAAGTGCAGGGTTGTCAACAAAGATGTCATGCCTATCCTCAGCTTGCAGTCCTCTGTGGACCTAGGCCTCATTGAGGTAAAGGATGTGGACCCGCTAGACTATGTCCCCAAGGTGTAAGGTGCCGAGGGCCCCGCGGAGGGTCTGACTAAGGCTGGTGTCTTGTCTGAGTTTAAGCAGGTATTTGATACAGCCAAACCGGGACGGGTTGTTCACGGTCACACAATTGTCACAGACCCCCAGGTCGCTCCTGTGGCGGAACCTCCGCGCCGTGTCAGAGTGCATGTCAGAGACAGGCTGAAACGTAAACTGGATGATCTGGTGGCACAGAAGCTGATATCACCTGTGACTGAGCCCACCCCCTGGGTGTCAAACCTCGTGATAGTTGATAAGCCCAGCGGGGATATTCGTCTGTGTCTGGATCCCAAAACTTTGAATAAGGCGGTGCAGCGAGAGCATTACCCCACGCCAACTATCGATGAAGTGACGACCCGACTCAGTGATGCTAAGGTTTTCTCAGTTGTTGACGCCAGCCAGGCGTTCTGGCACATCGGTCTCTGTGACGCTTCGGCCAAGCTGTGCACTTTTCACACGCCCTTTGGCCGATACCGCTGGGAGGTCCTCCCATATGGCATTAAGTCAGCACCGGAATTGTGGCAGCGCACAATGCACGAGCTGGTGACCGGCCTGCGGGGCGTTGAAGTGATAGCGGACGACTTCATAATTTTTGGTACTTCAGAGGCGGACCACGGTACTTCAGAGGCGGACCACGATGCCAATCTCAAGGCGTTTCTCTGCAGAGCGGAGGAGCGCAACTTGCGTCTCAACCCAGAGAAATTCCAGTTCAAAGTCAGGTCGGTCAAGTGGATGGGCCACATTTTGAGTGACCAGGGTCTGAAGGCTGACCCAGTTAGGATCCAGGCCATAACAGAGTTTCCAGCGCCAACCTCGGTCCCTGAACTAAAGAGGTTCCTTGGCATGGTGGGTTACCTCTCACGTTTTCTGCCGAATATCTCTGAGGTGCTGGCTCCCCTCAGACAGCTCACTCAGCGGTCTGTTGGCTGGTACTGGAGTGAATCGTGTCAGCGGGCTTTTGATAGAGTCAAGTGCCTACTTACCTCTGCTCCTGTGTTGCGTTTTTATGACCCCCGCCGAGAGGCAACAGTTCAGTGTGATGCTTCCATGTCGGGACTGGGGGCCTGTCTCCTTCAGGACGGGAATCCCGTTATGTACTGCTCTCGTGCGCTCACGTCTGCCGAGAAGGCCTACTCCCAGATCGAAAAAGAGCTGTTAGCCATTACATTCGCTCTTGTCAGGTTGGACCAGTTCCTATATGCGCGCCCTGTGACGGTTGTTACCGACCACAAACCACTGGTGGCGATTCAGTCCAAGCCCCTGGGTGACGCCCCGCTTCGCCTACAGCGAATGCTGATGACTATTCAGCGCTATGACTACACCATCGTTTACCAACCCGGTAGTCAGCTATATGTCGCAGATACACTGAGTCGGGCGTCCCTCCCTCTTCCCCAGGCTGTGTTTGCGGCCCAGTTGGAGCAGGTGGACCTGAGCAAAGGCGTCTCCGTTTCTCCCAGGAGACTGGCGCTGATTCGCACGGCGACCGCTTCTGATCCTGTGCTGTCCAGGCTGATGGCTCAGATCCAGGTGGGCTGGCCTGACAGTCGTCGGGCGGTACCTGAAGTCATTCGTTGCTATTTTCCGCTTCGGGACGACCTTGCTGTTCAGGACGGTTTGGTTTTTAAGTATCGGTGCCTTGTGATACCGTTCAGTCAGCAGGGCGAAGTCCTGTCGCAACTTCACCGCAGTCACATAGGGCTAGCCTCGATTGTCCGACTGGCACGCGAGAGTGTGTTTTGGCTTGGGATGTACGCACAGCTGCGCGAGGCTATCTTGAAATGCCCAGTATGCCTCGCGCATCGGCCGGCGCAGGCCAGAGAACCGTTGCACTCACGTGAGGTGCCTGATCGGCCATGGCAAACGGTTGCCACGGACCTGTTTGAGATAAATGGAAGTACGTATTCCGTTCTGGTCGACTACTATAGCAGCTATATTGAGGTTGATCGCTTGCCCAGTCCGTCAACTGCCCAGGTTATTCGGGCACTATCTGCACATTTTGCGCGTTATGGCATTCCCGAGGTGCTCGTAAGTGACAATGGGCCCCAGTATGCGAGTGCCGACTTCACTGCTTATACGCGGGATCTGGACATCGAGCACCGTACCTCTAGTCCCACCTTTCCGCAGTCCAATGGTAAAGCTGAAAATGCGGTCAAGACGGTTAAAACCCTGTGGCGCAAAGCGCTGGATGCCGGTCAGGATCCGATCTGGGCGCTGCTGATGTGGCGGAATGCGCCAAGTGAGTCGACAGGTGTATCTCCGACACAGCTCCTGTTTGGACGGCCATGCCGGACGTTTCTTCCCACGGCTCGGTCCACTCTATCTCCCACATCGTCCATTCCAGTACGAGATGCCATGGTCAACGCGAGGGCGCGACAGGCCGGGTATTTTAACCGCGGCACTCGGAACTTACGCTCTCTCCTTGAGGGCGAAACGGTGCGGATGCGTCTGCCCGGCCAATCTACATGGACGCCGGGTATTTGCTTGCGCTCTGTGGCCGATCGCTCGTATTTGGTTCGGGTGGACAACTACGTCTACCGGCGCAATCGGCGCCATTTGCTGGCTACGGGCGAGGACCCGGGAGTTGTTGCCCAAGATCCCCCTGAGCGGCCCCTTGACTGGCTCCGGCTAAATCGTAACACTCCACCGCCATCACCCCTGCTGCCGCGGCCCCCTCAACCTCCTGCTCCCGACCATGGCGGCCTCTCTGATGACGGTAGATCGCACTGTGCTCAAAGGGGAGGCACTGAACAAGTGACACCTCCTCATCCACATGTCTCTCCTCCTCGGCGTCGGTCCACCAGGGTCTCACGCCCCCCTTCCCACCTGCAGGATTATGTAACATAAGCGTGTCTAGGTTTAAGGTGTCCGCACAGGTGCGGTGTAACCAGAGTGTAAGATTGGTGTGTGTGCGTGTGTGTTTCTTTATTATCATCCTTATTTGCTGTTGGCACCTACTCGTGCACACTGTTTGTGAAGCCATTCAATTCAGTGTTCTATTCGTGTGTTCATGTATTGCTTACGCCAGCGCAGCGTGTTCCCGGAAAAGAAAGGGAGATGTGGCGTTGCGCAATCGCTATTGTTTACGTGTGACGTCATGCGCCGTTGCCATGCCGACGACAATAAACAAGGCGGCAGTCGCCGAGAGACGGTCGGACGCAGTACGTTGTCTTCTGCACTTCTAGTGTACTGATAGCGAGACCGAGCCACGTGACAGTCACCATGCAGCGACGCAACATTTCCAGCAGAATACACTCCGAATTGTCTCAGCAATATTTCAGGGTCAAATGCCTGCGTTGCATCTTGGGGTCAGCTCCTGAAGCCTGCAGCTGGTCCCTCAGTCAGTCAGTCAGTGGGACGGCAGTCGGGCACAGCGCCCTCTAGCGGCAAGACCTGATCCGTCTCGCCGGCGCCTGAAGGGCTGGAGCGAAAACCGGAACGAAGCAAAACAAACGACAGTGAATAAGTCAGCGGGTACCTCGCCAATTGGTGGTATAGCTTGCATATCCGGATCAGCCAGATGTATTTCGCACGGAGCATCACATAATCAGGTTTGTACCATATGAAACTCATAATGCGATGAATGGTATGGAGTAGAGTAGAGTAGAGTAGAGTAGAGTAGAGTAGAGTAGAGTAGAGTAGAGTAGAGTAGAGTAGAGTAGAGTAGAGTAGAGTAGAGTGGAGTAGAGTAGAGTAGAGTAGAGTAGAGTAGAGTAGAGTAGAGTAGAGTAGAGTAGAGTAGAGTAGAGTAGAGTAGAGTAGAGTAGAGTGGAGTGGAGTGGAGTGGAGTGGAGTGGAATGGTATGGAGTGCAGCAGTAATGCGGACACAGCAAGAGTTGAATAAACATGACATTTCGAACTTCGAAGTGACATTCAGTGTCGACAAAACACAGCAGGAATGACAATCACACCGGGATACAAGCAAATATGCTTTCCACCATGCAACACGAACCTTCTACAAATTATGCCATTTCTATTAACCATCACTCAGAACGTAAAGCCACCGACATCGCCACCAGGGTAGTCGTCGAATCGGTCGACCTGATCGGGCAGATCGTCGACCTGATCGGGAAGATCGTCGACCTGATCGGGCAGATCGTCGACCTGATCGGGAAGATCGTCGACCTGATCGGGCAGATCGTCGACCTGATCGGGAAGATCGTCGACCTGATCGGGAAGATCGTCGACCTGATCGGGCAGATCGTCGACCTGATCGGGCAGATCGTCGACCTGATCGGGCAGATCGTCGACCTGATCGGGCAGATCGTCGACCTGATCGGGCAGATCGTCGACCTGATCGGGCAGATCGTCGACCTGATCGGGCAGATCGTCGACCTGATCGGGCAGATCGTCGACCTGATCGGGCAGATCGCCGACCTGATCGGGCAGATCGCCGACCTGATCGGGCAGATCGCCGACCTGATCGGGCAGATCGCCGACCTGATCCGGAAGATCGTCGTAATAGTCTTCCGATAGCGGCTTTGCCATCGCCCAATGCCAGACGGCTGCCGCGGTGACGCACATCAGAATGTACGCTAGATCCCTTCATGGAATGGGAATCCCATATGGGAATGGGAATGGGATGGTAATGGGTGGGAATGGGGCATTTTTGGAAATGTAACGGGTTGGAATGGGTTTGGGACAGGTTACATCATTTTGTAGCACTAACAATGGTGAAATATGCTGAAAAGGGTGGGAATGGGAGCCCCTTCAATTATGAACTGGGATTGGAATGGGTTTGGGTCTGGCTGAATGGCCCGGCATGGGATGGAACAGGATGGGGGCTGACAATGTGTCCCATGAAGGGTTCTAATGTACGCCATCGTCGCCCTGATTACTGTTCTTATCTTCACCGGCGTCGGATTCGCCCTCAGCTGGGTGAACCGGCCGGCCTGTGTCCTCTCCGCCTCCGCCCTCTCCCCCTCTTTGGTTTCCATCTCTACTCTGCACAGTGTTTGGCAAAATTTGGCAGCGGACAGTCGACAGATGAGGCTGCAGTAGCAGCAGCGCCTGCAACAGCAACACAGGTACAATCGGTCACGGGCAGTGTTAGGAAATTTTTACAGCAACAACTAGCTCTAGTCACTGTATGATTCCCCGCCATTCACACCGCGCCAGGCTCCCGCTTCCCGGTGCCGGGACGTCGATCGTATCTCTCGTATTATCGTATCATTCCCGCCATTCACACCGCGCCAGGCTCCCGCTTCCCGGTGCCGGGCCGTCGATCGTATCTCTCGTATTATCTATCGTATTATTCCCCGCCATTCACACCGCGCCAGGCTCCCGCTTCCCCGTGCCGGGCCGTCGATCGTATCTCTCGTATTATCGTATATTCCCGCCATTCACACCGCGCCAGGCTCCCGCTTCCCGGTGCCGGGCCGTCGTTCGTATCTCTCGTATTATCTATCGTATTATTCCCGCCATTCACACCGCGCCAGGCTCCCGCTTCCCGGTGCCGGGCCGTCGATCGTATCTCTCATATTATCTATCGTATTATTCCCCGCCATTCACACCGCGCCAGGCTCCCGCTTCCCGGTGCCGGGTTGTCGATCGTATCTCGTATTATCGTATGATTCCCCGCTATTCACACCGCGCCAAGCTCCCGCTTCCCGGTGCCGGGTCGTCGTTCGTATCTCTCGTATTATCGTATGATTCCCCGCCATTCACACCGCGCCAGGCTCCCGCTTCCCGGTGCCGGGCCGTCGTTCGTATCTCTCGTATTATCGTATTATTCCCCGCCATTCACACCGCGCCAAGCTCCCGCTTCCCGGTGCCGGGCCGTCGATCGTAGCTCTGAGCTGTCCATTCGCCCGGCCTCTAGCCGCTTCGCGGCTTGTCTTTCGTGATTGCACTACCCTCCTTCAATTGGCTATTATTATAAAATTGGATATTCTCCGCGCCTCCTCCGCCCCTGCCGGTATAGATACTTTTCAATTTGGTGTGGTTTTGAGTGATCGTTTCTCTGTTGTGGAATTGTCCATTGCGCACGGCCTTCGGTATCTTCTCATTCTGTTTTTGTTTTAATACGTTAAACTTAAAGTTGTCAGTCAGGTCCCGATCGATTGGTCGGCTAAAGTTGTCGTCCAGCAATGGAGAAGGTTTGTCAGTTGACACAAAAAACGTCGGGTGACTGAAGGATTTTTTAAAGGCTAGTGATGCATCATATATAGCACCCTAGTGCCCGCTCGTGTTGAATTAACTCAGTTTCACTGGGGGGAGGGGGGGGGGGGGAATTGGTTCCACTGAAGGGGAAATTCCTTCCAGTGGGGGGGGGGGGGGGCAATTGCCAACCCCCCCCCCCTCCCCAGTTAACATGTTATCCGAGGCCCTGCGGTGCACAGCGCCGTCGTTTCAGCCGCAGTTTTTGGCACACCTGTTCGGACAGCAATTAAACTTCATTTTTCATTAGGTCATAGGTTCCTACAGTTCGAATATCTGAGATTTTGTATATTGGTGACCTAAGGTCGGGTAATTTCGTGACCTCCCCACTAGTCAATGGGGAAATATTCCGGCGCGCAGCCAGGTGGGGAGGGGGGGGGGCAAAGGGGGCAATTGCCCCCCCCCCTTACGGGTCACAGGGGGCCCCGCCGAGATTGGCCCAGATTCCATTTGCATTAGCTAAATGGCTTTCAAAAAGTCAGAGGAACCCTCAAACCAGGCAAGGGTCACTCTGGTGCATGTCATGGGCCCTCAGACACTGAAGGGTTTTCTTAGCCGGCCCAGGGGGCCTCTTGGGCATGTCCAGGGGCCCATTGAGCCCACTGATGGGCCCAAAAACTGTCCAGGGGCCTCTCGAGCATGTCCAGGGGCCCCATTGAGCCCACTTAACCCTATGCCCTGCAGGAGGCCAGAACCACGTTAACCTGCGGGGGGGGGGGGGGGCAGATTCTGCCCCCCCAGAGATCTTGAGAACCGCTAGGTCGATTTTAATGGGAAAAAGCCATTCGATGCATCATGACAAGGTCCCTCTTTTTGGACCCCGACAATTTGGTTGTGCAAAAATGGGGGTCCAGGGGGCAAAAAATTAGAACATTTTGGGTGTTTTTTGAAAGGTCATTGCAGCCATGTGGCTCGACCAATTTTCATGCCCAAACGTTTTTGAGCCTCATACAAATGTATTGGTATTTAATATATCAAAAAACAAAAACAAATACAAAATCATAGGCGTATTCAGGGAATGTAAAATGGGTGGATTTTCTGAAAAAAATATGTGCTGTTCATGATTGTTTGGGACGTCATGAACGTCAAATGTGGGCATTATATGCTGTAATTTGTTTAATTTGATAAATTGCGCATAGGCGGATCCAGGAAAAACATGGGGCACCATGCGCGTAACGCTTTTATCATCTTACTAATTTGAAGTTGGACCTAATTTGAGGGTGGGTATTGGCTCCCATTTTTTTATCCTGAGTGCGCCTCTGCCCCAAAAAATATATACAATCCCAGTATATATGTTGCATATTACATTGGAATGGTTTCAGACGCATTTATTGCACTGCAAACCACGAAGGAAGTATGCGCCGCAAAACCGCATTCGTAACACCCTCCCCAAAACAGGAGCCTGCAACCGCCTCTGCTGGCACGATTTTTTTCCTCAATTTTGACAACATGCGCCATTCAATTTTGGGAAAGTCACAAAGTTTCAGGATGCTAGGCCTAACGGTTTAGAAGCGGCACGTAAAAAACTACCGGGGGGGGGGGGCAGAATCTGCCCCGCAGGGAATAGGGTTAAGGGTGCAAAAACATGCACAGGGACTTCTAGAGCATACCCTGGGGCCCATTGAGCCCTCTCAGGTCCCCAAAATCGGCCCAGGGGCCTCTTAGAGCATGTCCACTTGTCCAGGGGCCAATTGAGCCCACCTACGGCCTAACAAACCTGCCTAGTGGCCTCTCCAGCATGTCCATGGGCCCATTGAGTATGTTCAGGGGCCTCTCGAGCCTGACCAGGGGCCCATTATAGTCTGTTTGGAGACTCTTGTTGAACCTGCCCAGGGGCCCATTATAGTTTTTCCAGAGGCCCATCGAGTCTGTTCAGGGGTCTCTTGAACCTGCCCAGAGGCCTATCGAGCTTGCCCAGGGGCCCATTGAGTCTGGTCAAGGGCCTCTTGAACCTGCCTAGGGGCCATTAGTATGTTCAGGGCCCTCTCGAGCTTATCCAGAGGGCCATTCAGTCTGTGAACGGGGCCCTCGAGCCTGACCAGGGGTTGCTAGCCGTCGTCTGGAGCTCCTGCTATAGCTGGAGCATCTGCTAGCCGTGGTCGGCGCGGTCATAATGAGCGGTAATGTGCTGAACTCTGATCCACCTAGTGCAATGTTTTATTGGGTTTAAAAATGGTAATTTGATAAGTCTGATGCGTTTTTGAATTCGGGGGGGGGGGGGGTGGTAGTACAAAACAATTTATAAATTTTCCTCTCAGGAGAGTGTGTGCTGCAATATTTGTCAGCCAGGGGCATCGCCGGCGGGAGGGTCGGGGGAGGTCTGGGCAAACTCCCCCACTTTTAGAAGACGGGGGGGGGGGGGGGGGCAACCCCCCCCCCCACCCACCCACCTTTTGCGGGAAATATTAACAATTTGTCGTAAATTTGCCTTTGCCGTGCAGTCAAAATCCAGCTAAAACCAGCTGTCAAACTGGAAAATTTCGCGCCGCTTCACGGCATGACATACGTTTCGCAATTGCTTATACAAATTTGGAAAATGGGAAAAAGAATTCATTAAGTGTCTAGCAGAGGCTCTCCTTGGCGGGAATTGCTGGCCCCAGTGCCCATTCCCTTCATAAAATATTCACTTTTAAGTTTCAAGCAAGTTACATGTTTAGCTAGTTCGCAGAGTTCCAAAAAGGCGACGCGAACGCAAAGACGAGGAGATCGGTACCCGGAAGCTGCTCCAGCGGTGCACAATTTGCTGGACCGAAGAGTTAATAGTTGAAACAGGCCAGGACCATCTCATCAAGCCATCTCACCTCACGGTCTGGTTCCAATATTCACATTTCGTTTTCCAGGACGTAAAATTAAAATCTTCACGACGCTTCGCGGCGTCACATCGGTAGTCATCGTCATAACGAAGCCATAGTCGTCATCGATACGTCGTAACGCTGAATTGAATTAATAGCATAAAATTTAGCTTATTATCCGAGCTACAAGGCCCACCGCCTATGTTTCTGGGTTTTACCAGGCAAAACCGTACAAATTTCGCGGCGCTAACTAACAAGTACATACCTACCTACTATAACATGAAAATCCACATAAAAAAATGCTACAAAGGCTTAAATACACGTATCAAAATGGAGTTACATTTTTCGGTCATTTCAGCCGCCCCCACACTCAGCCGACCCCCACCTGTTGTCAGCTAAGATATGTTTTCTCTCCTGTACGTACAATACAAATTAGTAATGCGCTCAGTACAATGCCTACTGAGGGTCCTGGTCCAATCCAGCTAATCAAAACTAGACGAAGAACAAATGTGAAAAAGGGGGCCTCACAAAATATAGTGGCCGAAATCCGTAGAGTTTTTCATATCCAGGGGTATTTTTTTTTTGGGGGGGGGGCCTCCCAGGGGCTTGCACCCCCTCTTTCTGAAGGTCTGGCTGCGCCCCTGGAAATATTCAAATGCTTCCTATTCCGAGGATACGCATGATATCAGTCCAATTCCTTCTGGATCATGCTATCATAGGCTATTATTGATAATCCAGTTGCAATTTTTGTTCAGTGACCCCTACAAGGTCAGCCGAGTTCAGCCGAGGTCACCAACACATTTTTGTGTCGATAACTCGATATAATGCAGGTAAAGAAGTAAAACCGGCATCAATGTGTTTGTCTCGTCGAGACACGTCTCCCAATATGCAACATGACCTACTTGGGTCGCCACTTGACCTTGACCTGGGGTAAAATTTATAAGTTGATCTAAACTAGTCAACATGAATGTGATTCGAAGAGTCTTAACGAGACGAACACGATGGCGTCAAAATAACTGCCTTATCTTTATTAGGTAAAAGGTTATTTGTGAACAAGGTTTTGCCAAAAATAGCCCTTTGACCTTTGATAACCTTTGGAGCCTAAACTATTGATCTGAACTATAATTTGATGACTCCTTCGTGATTTAATATTTCAAGGGCTTTCGATTGTTTTTTTTTCCGTTTCTTCCTACCCCGAGCTATTTGGGGGTTTCTGGAGTGATGTCCTAAACTGGAAAATCTGACCTTTGATGACATCTGGTGACCTCAATATGAATGAAATTGTTTAGAAATAGTATCAAAATAATTTTTGATGAGCTTTCGAACGGTGTTTTCAGTTTTTGTCTACGTGCCATAGAAGCCGAGTTCTTGGGGGTGGGGGCGTCGAAACGCCCCCCCCCCCCCCGGCAAGGCGCTGGTGGCGCCGAGCACGGCGCGGGTTAATCTTCAATGATAAAAATTTCAGAACGAGAAGTTGCACCAGGATGACAAGTGAGAAGACTGTCCCCCCAATTTTGTTTTCGCCCCCCCCCCCCCCAACTTTAAAATCGTTCCTTCCCGGGCCCCTGCGCTGATGTACAATGTGTCCCAAGCGGCGATCACCGCCATTGGCGACAATGCATTAAAGGGAATGGTCGACCTCGAAAGGGACCTCGACATAGGCGTAAGCACCTTCCGAAAGTAGGTGGGAACGGAAGCCCCTTGAAGTCGATTCTTTCCATGCAACGCCCATATGCGTAATGTTAACCCTCGCCCGTGCAGCGTCCGATCAGTGCGTGACCGTGCAGGCCGCAAGGGGTACTACCCCCTAGCGTTTTACCCCTAATTGGGCTAGAGCTTCGATTCAAAAACGAGCGTGTTGCTTGTTACGAGAGGAAGCCATTGATATCCGATTTTAAGATCCTAGATTATTAAGTGACCTCCGAGATCATGTTAATGACCCAAATGTCATACAAATTGAAAATGCGTATAAATTGAATTGTATCGAGCTAGAATCGTGAATGAGCATATCATAATGCTTAATGGGTGCCAAATTCGTAATCAGCGTCACAAAATGTCCTAGAAACTGCCAAATTGTCTAATGGGGGAGTTTCGGGAACCAAATTTTGCAGGTGAAATCGGACACGCTTAATCTACCGATACACATTAAAAACTCCATATTGGCCTGCGAGGTGGCAATATCTCTTTAAAGGCAAAACACATTCATACAAACTCACCAAGTAAACTGCCTCGACTTGTTTCTCTGAAGCCATGCTGAACAACACCAATCACCGGCTCCAATCTTGTATGTACCCCGCTACAGTGAATTCTAGGACTCAGGAGTCACCTCTCCTGACCAAGACACCCCTCCTGACCACACTGTGCCGGGCGCTGGGTCGACCGTGCCCTGCGGCGTCCAATCAGCTGAGCCCAGCGACCGGCCGCGCCAGACGAGGTGCGGCAGGCGCGCGTCCAGGGCCCGGCGCCGGGGGAGTAGGTGCGGCCGCTCCCGAGACGAGCGATCTGCAGCAGCGACCGGCGCTACCCTCACGGTGGGGCTGCTCAACGTCCAGTCCCAGAAGACCAAACTATACTAGAACTGGCTGATGAACTTCATCGCGGCAGTTATGACCTGATGACACTCAACGAGACGTGGCTCCGACCATCAACACCGAGCCGCCTCCTGGTTCTGCCCGGCCACCGCCTCTTCCGTGCCGACCGACCAGACGGGCGCAGCTGTTGACCCCTGACCGCCGCCGAGGTCGGATCAGTGCGTGATCGCTCCGCCCGCGCCCGACGGAACCGGTTTCCCGGTGTTTGTCTGGGTCTGTGTTAGCGAGCCCCAGCCCGGTGCACCCGTGAGCGAACCAGAGACCCAGTGCTGAGCAGTGGTGGCGGTGAGTGCAATTCATGAGGCTGAAATTATGAACGAAGCTGACGTGAAGCGCGCTCTAATGGACGCCATGAAGGAGAGCCCCTTCCAAGAACTGATTAGAGAGCAGGTGAGAGCTGCGATTTCAGTAGCGGTCGCCGAGGCGGTGGCCGTCAAGGACGCTGAGATCAGCGAGCTCAAGGAGAAGTTCAACGAGGAGTATATCGAGCTCAAGGAGGAGTTGACGGAGACCAAAGCCCAGCTAAACACACTTGAGCAGTATTCAAGGCGCCTGTGTGTCAACGTCAGCGACATCCCGGAGGGCCCAAACGAGGATGCAGACCAGCTGGTTGTGGACACTGCCAAGATGGCTGGAGTGACGGTGTCTCAACAAGACATCGACCGCTCACATCGGGTCGGCACCCCAAAGGCAGGCAAGACGCGCACAATCGTCGTCATGTTCACCAGCTTCGCGAAGCGTCAAGAACTATACGACGCCAGGAAGAAGCTGAGACGCCCCGTCGCGTTCGAAGGCTCGACGGTGAGTGTCCAGACCGCCAGCAAGGTGTTTGTCTCAGACAATCTAACCCGAGACAATCAGTACATTCTGTACAAAGCCCGACAGTTCCGCAAGGAAGGCAAGATTTTTGCGGCTTGGTCTGATGTGGGCAAGCTCAAGGTTCGCCAGCAAGAGAACTCGCCCACCAAGGTCATCGGATCCATCAGCGACCTTCTCAAGATCGTCGAGCCGAGATATCGGCTGCCCGCGGCGGCTGCGGCGGCGGCGGTGGACCGGGACGGCTACACCATCGTGACGAGACAGCGGGCCGGTAGCCGGTCCACGGCTCGCCAGTAGGGCCGCTGCCGTCGCGCCTGCTTCCCCAGCGCCGGTTCTACCGTCCCTGCCACCCGTGCCAAGTAATCTGGAGCCGCCCCTGCCACCCCCAGCAGGTTGACCTGGAGCCGCCCATGCCAACCCGGCAAGTCGACCTGTAGCCGCCCCTGCCACCCCCGGCAAGTCGAACTGGAGCCGCCCTTGCCGCCCCCGACGAGTCGTCAAGAGAGCCACCCCTGCCCCCCCCCCCCCCCCCCCCCGGCAAGTTGACCTGGAGCCGCCCCTGCCACCCCCGGCAAGTCGAACTGGAGCCGCCCTTGCCGCCCCCGACGAGTCGTCCGAGAGCCGCCCCTGCCCCCCGGCAAGTTGACCTAGAGCCGCCCCTGTTGTGTGCCTGGCGCCCGCCGGGTCATGGCCGTATCTCGATTAGCTGTCCGTAGCGGACGCCGGTGCGGCGGGCGCGCCTGATCTGCAGTCTATACCCGGTGCAGGTGCACCGGGAGGGGACGCCCGATCCGAGAGCTGTCGGATAGGGGGCCGCGCCAAACCCTGGGCCCGGCCACCATCTCAGCAATCTCCACCGACTGCGTGCACCCCGTGGTCGAGTCGCTGCCCGGGCGGCCGGTCTCGGGACCCGAGCCTCCCTTCCACAGCACACCAATGTACCAGGTACTGTCAAACGAGGTTGGTTGGGTCGTGGGTCCTGTGCGGAGCCGTCGGTGCCGAGTGTGGAGTTAGGAAGTCCCGCGGTGGCGGAGACCGAACACTGCTGATGTGTCCCTCCCCTCCCCACGCCACCTTATTGTTAAACGCCTTCGGTCCAAGCTAGCCTGTATTACGCTCTGTTCGTTGGGACGCTGCTGCCCTTTGTTGCAGTGTGTGGCGTAGGACGCCACCTCCTTGCGTTGAAGAGTGTGGGTTAATTGTTAAGACGCCACTATACCATTATATTACCGTGTTGTGCAATGTGCTGTATGGGTTAATACTCCGATATCCTGTGTTGTACTGTGTGCATCAGCCCAGTGGACAGCCACCTCCTCTGTATCTATGGGATGCCTGGGGTAGCTATGGGGTGGCTGGGGTGGCTGCGATGTTTTGTGTAACATAAGATGGTTTCCGTTATCCCCCCCCCCCTTACCCCGTGGGCTCGCGCCGCCGCGGCCGTGTGACGAGCGGAGGAGTGGCTGTCGTGTGACCTTGACCCAGCTTGTGGGTCGGCCGGGAACCTGGCCATCATCAGCTGTCAAGTCGAGAACGCGCATGCGGGGCCAGCCGCGCGTGTTCCGTCCGCGGGGTGGGGTGGAGCGCCGGAGCGTGGTGGTGTTTTTTGCTAGACAGCTGGGGTCGCGGGGAGCTGCGAGTGTTTAACGGTTGCTACATGCGGTATATCGTGGTGTTGTTGGTTGACCTCTGGTTGGTTGTAGTTTATGTTTGCTGTTTCGTTGACCCCCAGTTGGCTGCAATCTGTCAACTATAGTTTGTTTTTGCTGCTGGTTGCCCTTTGGTTGGTTGTTGTCTGTGTTTATCGAGCTTGTTTGTCTTTCAGTTGATTTTAATGACATTGTCTGTTTTGTTTTGTTTCACTCTAGTCTCGAGTAAATTTTGTAAACTGTTTCTAACGTGCTCGCCGCCACCGCTGCCTGTTTGCCAGGCGTCCTGCTGACTCTGCCGCCGCCTCGCTGGGCTGCCCCGCTCACCCCGGTCTACGCACCCCCGGCCTACGTCTTTTTACTTTACTCCAAATCACGGGCCTTCAGCCGACCGCGGCCGCCGCCGGGGCCTGTCCGCGCATTACGTGGCATACCCTCTCGCACAGAGCATTACACAGCATTACACCACACTCCGTTCACTAGACACCACACATCAACCACTCGAGGCTTTGCTCAGTCACCGGTCATTATCAATACTTACTCAAACGGGTATTTCTCCCGTGTCGGTTCATTAAACAACGTAAATATACTACTTATCATTAGCGGCATCGAGCCTAACCCAGGTCCAAGGTCCAAAACACACCACGTAAATGTGTCTCATATAAACATAAACAGCATTACTGCAAACAACAAGGTTGACGAACTTCGCCAATTTGTCGATGCAAATAAAATAGACATCCTCGCTTTGACAGAAACAAAACTCGATAGCTCGGTAGCAAACAGCTTATATTAAATCAGTGGATATCACACACCTTTCACAAGGCACAGAACAAGACACGGTGGAGGGGTGGCACTATATGTTAAAGCATCATTGCCCGTTCAAAGACTACATGACCTGGAGGGTAAAGACGAGGAATGGATTTGGGCAAAATTAAAGACGGGTGATTTCTCTTTGCTGATATGTTGTATATACCTTCCCCCAAATTTAACCGCGGACAGGCTGCAAACATTCACAGAAAACTTATCTGAATCAGTAAGCCTAGCGCAAGCTCACGCACCAACAGCTATACTGGTTCTCGGTGATTTCAATGCAGGAAATATATACCTAGACCAAGCTAAATTCTCACACAGCGGTGTAACGCCTTTCGACATCAAGCTAAATAATACCGCAAACACGTTGGGCCTACACCAGATAATGGACGAACCAACACGCATAGCACAAAATACTAGCAATCTTAGAGACCTCATATTCACCAGTAACAGGGAAGTAATTGTTCATAGTGGAACATTGTCATCTTTCGCAAACCTAGACCATTTTCCCATATTCGCAACGCTAAACCTGACAATTACGCTAGACCAGCGCGAAACATATATAGCTATATGGGACTATTCAAAAATGAACACAGAACTTTTAACCCGGCTCCTACTTGACACAGACTGGAGTGACATATTAGACAATGACATCGACACAGCAACAGACGAGTTCATCTCGGTCCTACACACCGCCGCCAAAGCATCCATTCCGACAAAAAATATAAAATTAAAATCAAACCAAAAACCATGGGTAACGCCAGAACTAAAGAAAAACATTCGAAAACGTGACCGCCTGTTTAAAATCGCAAAAAATACACCGACCAATCATAACTGGTCAAGATGGAGACATCAAAGAAACACAGTTACATCTTTAAACGGACACTTAAAATCCGAGCACATGAAAAAGCAGGTAGACAAATTATTATCACAAAAACACGATCCCTATAAATATCATCAAACCCTACGCACCATGACTGGACGCACACGCAACGACGCCATTCCACCACTCGAAGCACCTAACGGAGACGTAATAACGGAAGACTTTGACAAAGCGACATTACTAAACAACCACTTTGCCGCACAGTCGACACTAAACATACCTGACACACCAGCCCCCTCGAAACCCTAGCACAACGCCAGTACCCATTCTTCACTCAGTCACTACAGACGAACATGAGGTTCTGAAAATTATAAATTCGCTGAATCCCAACAAATCCACTGGCCCGGATGCTTTGCCCGTTAAATTCTTAAAAATAACAGCTCTCCTTATTGCCAAGCCCCTATCAGAACTATACAACAAATCGCTCTCTCTAGGAATATTTCCGAGCAAATTCAAGGAAGCGAATGTGAGACCAATCTATAAAAATAAGGGATCACCGTCAGACTATGTGAATTATCGACCAATTAGCATTCTTTCCGTTCTCTCAAAAGTATTTGAAAAGGTTGTATACAAACAAATATACTCACACATCACCGAACACTCCCTACTCACTGACAAGCAAAGCGGGTACCGGAAACACCACAGCACAGAACAACAGCTATTATACCTCGCGCACAACCTTTATAAATCACTGGATGCTGGGCGTGATTTTACTGCTGTCTATTTAGATATTTCAAAATATTTTGACAAAATTTGGCACAAAGGACTATTATACAAATGCAAACACGATTTCGGCATCTCAGGAACGGTTTTCGAGTGGTTAAAATCATACCTCAAAAATAGGAAACAACGGGTGCACATTAATGACACATTTTCGGTGACGCAAACAATTAACGCCGGATGCCCACAGGGCTCTGTGCTAGGTCCATTACTCGCACTCATCTATCTCGACGAACTTTCAAATAAGACGCAAAACGACGTATTATTTTTCGCTGACGACACAAGCCTATATGCCTCGCACACGACTGACCTTAGCACGACTCAAACCTCACTCCAACAAGACCTCGACGAAATTAGCAAATTCGGTCGGGATTGGGCAATCGCCTTTAACACCACCAAAACTATCCAGCAAACTTTTTCTCTCAAACGCGACCTCCAGCCACCAATACTCACCTTTGGAGGAGATACAATTCCACTACACAATAGTCACAAACATTTGGGAATGACATTCTCCAAAGATCTGCGCTTTCACGAACACAAATGAAGTTTGTCACAAAATAAATAAAACTCTTGGCCCGCTATTCCCTATCGCCAAATACTTGCCACGGCCCATTCTCGACCAAGTGTACAAGACTTACGTCAGACCCCACTTTGACTACTGTGACACTATTTACGACGGACTCCTAACTATACAGGACTCGACGAGACTAGAGACACTACAGAACAGAGCAGCCCGACTGACGACAGGAACCCTATTCAGGACACCTACGGACAAACTACAATCTGACTTAGGATGGGACAAACTAACAACCAGGCGACGTATTCACAGATTGACCCTCTATCACAAATTGCATGATCCCACGCATCACACACCTAACTACATTGTAGACATATTGCCGCGAACTCGTGCACAGGACACAAATCGAACACTACGAAACGCAACCACACATACACTAGGCTCGACCCATACTACCATGTACCAAAAATCATTTTTTATCACAACCGGAAAACAATGGAATCTTTTGTCTGACACCATGCGATGTCTTTCTTATGCTGCTTTCAAAAAAGAGATCACACAGCAGCTGGGACTGCCCTCTCCACCAAAGTTTTTTACTGAAGGATCTAAAAAAGGAAACATCTTACACACAAGACTGAGGGCAGAAATGTCTCACCTAAACTCGCACCTATTTAAAGTCCATAGAGCTGACTCACCCGCATGCGCCTGCGGCCATCCAGACGAAAACAATAAACATTTCATTCTGCATTGTCCATACTACACACATCAAAGAAACATACTTTTTGACAGCATCTCTCACGCACTGGAAATTCCCTTCGCACAGATCTCACCAAACATACAACTTGACACACTGCTGCGCGGTACGGACCTGGGCGCCGGCTGCGGTGGGGTGATCGCCCGGCATTTCCAAACATACCTGTTTAACCCGCATCGTTTTGACCTAGTCTAACACCCCCACTTTGCCTGCGTGACCGGGGAGCGTGGTGGTTCCGTGGGGCGCGCGGGCGGTTAGCCGGCGCACTGTTTTGCCTGCACTGGTCGACTTCGTGGCGGTGGAACAGGATGACGTATTTGATTTGTTTATTAACAGAGCAGTGCCATGATTCAAGCACGATAGTGCTTTTGCACTGTTACTGACATATTTTTGCTTTATTTTGTATGTTTTAACAGCAATAAACTGATGATGATGATGATGATGATGATGAGCTACGGCGGGGTCGCACTGGCTGCCCGGGACAACATCAGCGCTACCCCCTCAAGGTCACCACGGAGAGCCGAACCCCAACAGGAGGCTCGAGATTATGTGGGTCCCCCCCCCCCCCCCCTCCAGGACACGTGTTACAGGGACTGCCCACCTTCCCAAAAGTTGTCAAATGTACGCTGCTTGTTGTGCAAAATATGAAGTAATTGCTGCCAAACACGATGATGACATTTGTTTCTGGCAAACAGTGCTCAATGTCATAAAAGTTAAGTTTTAATATTTGGGTTGATGACGTCATATTGAGCTTCGCCCTACGGGAGAGGTCCTAAAACGACTCCCCCCCCCCCTGAGGTTTTTCTTGCATAACTTTTTAGACATGCGTCGCATCTTGCTGACATTTTCAGTAGCTAAGTATACAACAATTATACGTATGCTGTAAAATTTATTCAAATTGGTTGAGGAATTAGGGAAATAATGATATTTTGATAACGTCATGTTGGTGGAAAAACGATAAATGTTTGAAAAATCGTAGACAAAAGTGTTTTGAAGCAAATTGCAAACGCAAATAAGCAAAGATATGACATTTTATTTTATTTAAAATGGCGATCTCGGATTTTCGAAATGTTTGGTGTTTGACCCAAAAATGAACACAATTTTTTTTGGGGGGGAAAATCACCACAAAATCAACATTTTCAGGAAAATATGTGAGAGAACTGAGTATGGACAATACTCAAACCAAATTTGAAAGAAATATCTCTATTTTTGACTGGGTGATGGCTCCCTAAGTGTAAGAAATTCATCACGTCATTTTGTAATAACTTTGTTCGGCTTTTTTGGACCAGATACGAATAAATAATTACCTTTTCTGTATTTCTGAGACAAAACTGGCCAGGGAACATTACTTTTTATTTACATTTATCAAATTCTCATTTTGAGGTTTTCGGACAGAGCAAAATCGCTGTTCTGGACGTGGTCGATCCAGGTCATTCACTTGACCTGGAAGGTCACTCGTTGACCCGAAACCTCATAATTGCATACTTTATTATTATTATTATTTCGGTGTCACTACCAACCACAGGGGAGTGGGCGTTACGGCAAGGGCGGATTCAGGATATTTTAGGAGGGGTGGCCGCATGCCAATTTAGGGGCGCCTTCCAAAGAAAGGGCGCCGTCACTGACCAAAAGGGCGCCGTCACTGGCCGAAAGGGCGCCGTCAATGGCCGACAGGGCGCTGTCAATGGCCGAAAGGGCGCCGCCAATGGCCGTAAGGGAGCCGGCAATAGCCGTAAGGGCGCCGTCACTGGCCGGAAGGGCGCTTCGGGTCAAAAGGAACAGGTCATGACCTGTATGACCGGATACTCCGTAAGTTACTTTCAACAGGGCGCCCAAAAGGGCGTCCAAGCGGTCCATAGGGACGCTGCGTGCTCACGGGCTGTCCATCGCCGGGCGCCGCCAGGCGCCCGGCGACAGACAGCCCGTGGTGCGCCCTTCTGGCGGGGGGGGGGGGGGGCGACCGCTGCGGCCACCCCTAGATCCGCCCATGCGTTACGGTAGGAATTATAAACAAACGAAGCACTCACACTTACACTCATACACGTAGTACATGTTATACATTACATACATAATACACTCGTACACGATTCGAATCACACTTTTACATATTAACAATATTTACATCGAACACAGGTACTGCTACACTCGTAACTTGCCAGTCTCTGCTTTCTCTTTAATGTAATTTATAAATTTATTTCTGTGGTGTTTCTTACCCGAGAAGGCAAACTATTTCATAATTTTGAGCCATGTTATGAAAGGGAAGTTTTTTAATTCTGTTTTTGGAATAGCAAGGTCAAGGTTGTCCCATTGCCTAGTTTTTCGTTCAGATTGTCTAGTTTTGAAGAGTGATAATATTGAAGATGGCATACTTTCTGGAGAAAAAAACAACAGACATTGACGGATCATTTTTAGCGCAACAATATTGTGCTCTGAGGCTACGTCTCCATGCCATGCCAGGCTCTTGACCTCACGAGCTGCAATTCGTCGTGCAAATTTAAGGATTTTGCTGACTCTTTGGCCTTGCGTCAAGTTGCAACTTCCCCATACAGCAATGCAAAAACGAAGATGAGGAAGAACTAAGGTATTTATAAGGAAGACAATGGTCTTATGATATGGCGAAGGAGACTAAGGCGGATCAACATGCCCATGCATTTACCTGTGACAGTATTAATATGTTTGCTCCAAGTAAGACAGCTGTCAATGGTCACACATAGGGTTAAAATGGACAATTTGATTGGGATAGAAGTATCAAAAATATCGACACTTCTTACATTATCACGTCGCAGAGTTGCTTTAGAGCCAAATGCGATCACTTGCGTTTTTGTAACGTTGAGCGTTAGGCGGTTCCGAGAGAACCACTCTGCTAGTCTGCGAAGGACTACCCGAAGGCGGGGTAGTAATGCCGATAATATCCTGAGGCGGTTCGGAAACTATGACCTGAGTGGCATCAGCATATTGCACCATGGAGCATAACTCACTGGCAACAGTTGGCAAATCATTCACAAACAAGTTAAATAGCATTGGGCCCAGAACAATGCCCTGAGGCACCCCTGACAAGACATGACCTTTTTCATCACAACCCCGAACAAACTGGGTTCTGCCGATCAGGTAGTTTTCGAACCACGAGTGATCAATGCCGTACTGGCTGAGTTTCCACAGCAAGATAGTATGATTTACCGAATCGAATGCCTTACTTAAATCTAGAGAAACTAAGAGGCATATGTCTCTATTATCGATTGAAGACTGTATGGATTCCGTCAGCGTGATGAGAGCGTGATCTACGGAATGATGTGGTCGGAATCCATACTGCTCGTCGGACAGTATACAACAGTCATCCAGATATGTCCTAAGTTGAAGAGAAACAAGTCTTTCAAGAATTTTAGACGCGACACTTAAAAGAGAAATAGGTATGTAATTTGACGCTAATTTGAGTTAAGTTAATTTGAGTTAATTTGAGTTAAGGTCGCATTTGCCTTTATCTATAGGGACAATTTCGGCGGTTTTCCAGCCAGATGGCATGACACCACTGGTAATGGAGGAATTACAAATGTGCAGAAGTGGAGTAGCTAGACTGCCTAGAAAGTATTTGAACAGAGAGGCAGGAAGCCCATCAGGACCAGAAGCTGTATGAGCGCTTAACGAATGGACTACAGATCGAAGCTCAGGGTACGTGGCTGGTCGCAGGTCAAATTTAGTAGATACAACTCTACGGGGCCCAGAAATCGTCTCATTCAGGCAAGATGCGTCGTTAGCATTATTTTGGATATCAGCACCCACTGAGCAGAAGAACTCATTGAAAGAGCAGGCCGTGTGTCTGTCAAGGCATTGGGTGGCCCTTGATTTACCCAATACCGAATGGATGAGATTCCAAGTGTCTCTGCTAGATCTGTTCATTTTGATACTGGACTCAAATTTTAAACGCCGTTCCAAAGAAATGGCACTGCGTACTTGGCGGCGCATGCTTTTGTAGATAGCCAGGTCAGACGGAGTTCCAGAGCGGCGAGAAATCCGCAATTGAGCAGCGGTTAAACGCATAAGATTCCTGGTAGCAGCAGACACACCGAATCCAGATTTATGTTTGATTGTTACGGCAACAAGCGGAGCATGTCGATCAACGATTGGAACAACAGATCTATCCAGCTCTGCCAAGCTTCATCTGGATCAGTGTTGAGAAGGACAGGTGACCAACTAATAGTACGCAGTTCTTGTGTTAATGCCACAAAATCGATGCTATTCCATCTCCGGAAAGTTATCAATTTCTGCTTCACTCTAGATCTGCTAACCTTCATTTTAACAACAACCAAATTATGGTCAGAAACAATGCAATCTTTAGAAGTACTTTCTGTCACCAGAGACGGGTCACTAACTAGGACAATATCGATCAGTGTGGACGAGAAATTTTGGATGATCGGTTTTAAACTTACAGAATTTCATAAGATCATACATATCTACAATACGTATATCTTGCACTTTTTATATCGGTGACGTAAGGTCCCGTCAATTTTGTGACCTCCCCATTATAAGTCAATGGGAAATATTCAAATACTTCCTATTCCGAGGATACGCAAGATAGCATTCCAATTCCTTCTGGATCATGTTATCATACATAGGCCATGCTTGATGTCCTAGGTGCAATTTTTGTTCAGTGACCCCTACAGGGTTAACCGAGGTCATCCGAAGTCACCAACACTTCTCTGCCAATAACTCTCGACAAAATGAAGATAGAGAAGTTAAGTGAAAGTAATGTGTGAAAAAATGTGTTTGTTGCGTCGAGACACGTCTCCCAATATGCAGCATGACCTATTTGGGTCACCACTTGACCTTGATCTGAGGCCACATTTTTAAGTTGACCTAACCTGGCTAACACGAATATGGTTTGAAGCACCTTGGCGAGCCAAACACGATGACTCAAAAGTTATTGCCTTATCTGTATCAGGTAAAAAGCTATTTGCGAAAAACCGTTTTGCCAAAAATAGCCTTTTTGACCCTTTGAGACCTATGAAGCTTAAACTTTTGACCTGAGCTAAAATTTGAGGACACTTAGTTGTGATTGCATTTTCCAAGAGCTTTCAATTGCTTATTTTCCGTTTGTTCCTAGCTATGTTTGTTCCTAGCTCCCGATATATTTGAGGGTTTTCGAATCGAAGTCCTAAAACTGGCAAATCTCACCTTTGATGACCTCTGGTGACCTCAATATTAATATGAGCCCAAAATGACCGAAGTAGTTCCAAAATGATCTTCGACGAGCTTTCGAATAGTATTTTAGGTGTTTGTCTATGGCCCATAAGATCCGAGTTCGAGGGGGTTGTCTAAACGCCCCCCCCCCCCCCCGGCATGGCGAAGCTGGCGCCGAGCACCGTCACGGAGCGGGTCAACATGGTGTTTTGATCTGAGATAGCAAAATGTTAGAACAGAGGCCATTCTTATAAATACAAAATCGAGCTACAGCTCTATTTTTCAGGTACAGATCCAGATCTGTCAACAGTGCGCGACGCCTTCACTCCGATCTCAACAAAGTACCTATTGAGCGCATCGACGTCTACTTGCTCGGCAGTGACAGGTGGTTTGCCCGCCTTTATTGATGCTACCACTGGCTGCACCCCCCTCCACAGAGACGCCGGTCCGCGCTCACGGATGTGCCGCTGAACAGCGTCGCGGGTGTCACCACGCATCGCAGCCTGCACGCGCCGGTTCAGCTTCCGGTAGAGGTCGCGGTCGCCGCTCCGTAGTGCCACTCCCCGCTCTGCCATCAGCTGTTTGGTGGCCTCGGTCACGGGCGGGGCCGTGGGGTTCCGTACTCTAGTCCGTTTCAGAGGTGCCGCTTCGTCCAGTACGCTCAGGAAGTACTCCCACTGCTCAGCTGGGTCGGCACTGTGGTACACCGGGCTCCAGTCGATCTCCTGTAGACGCTGGTTTAGCTCGTCAGCGTTGACTCTGCGCCAACTCCGAGCTGTCACCACGGTCGGTTTGGGACGGAGACCGGCCAGATTGAAGGTGGCACGCGCCCAGTTGTGATCACTGTAGTCACAGTGAAGTGTTCCCTGCCGCTGCACCTCACCATTACTACTGATCACATCGATGGTGGACCAGAGCTGCGGAATGGGGGCCCGGTGATGTGCTGTCGCAGGCCGAAAGCATCCGGCAACTGGCAGAACCTGTGCTTGGCAGTGTTGTTCGCGCTCATGTCGATGTTTACGTCGCCGGCAATGACGAGTCCGCTGTGCCGAGTGGTGACCCGTCTCCAGCTGCTCCTGCAAGTCGTCCAGATCGGCCGTGACGTCACTGGCGGTCTGACGGGGCACCTTAACCCTATTTGTAACAGGGGGGGGGGGGGCGGAATCCGCCCCCCCCCCCTCATGTTTTTCGCAGATATCTCCAGAACGGCAGGGAGCATTTTGGGACTTTTCCTAGTATTGAATTTCGCATTTGGGGTAAAAAATTTGAGTTCTTAACCTGAACAGAGGTGGTTCCAGGGCACGGTTTTGGGAGGGTTCGGCGGCGACATTTGGCGATAATACGGAAATGCGATCTTCACAGTTTCTTCCTAACTGCCTCAAGTATGAAGGAGTTACATCGGTTTACGGTGATTGCAACAAGTGCAAATTAGTTGATGATAATGAAATATCATAAATATTGCATGGCAGAGGCGGTTTCAGGGCCTTGAAAAAGGGGGGTTTCCAGGAAGTTTGCAATGCTTGGCGGGAAGCCAATAGAGCGATGTAAGGAGCATTTATAGCTATCAAGATGTAAAAGATAGCTTCTCCTTCCATTATGTTCCTAATTTATTACATATAGAGTTGCAGGAAAGTGTTCAGGCACATGACAAGGGGTGACTGGCATGGTGATGACGATATGCCAGCGATAACGGCGCAATAGACGTTTAGCTTATAATGATATATGCTCATATGAGGCCAGTGGCCTTTCTCATAAAGGTTTGGTAGTACAATTTTGTAGTATAGTTGTAAGATTGTGTAGTAAAGTTGTAAAATTGTGTTTCATAAAGCAAAAACTACTACTTACTACACTCGAGACTTTACAACTTTACAACTCTACAATGTTACTACTAGTTAGTAAGAAATTTGACGCGTTCTGTTTCATAAAGGTCAGCTGATTTTCCGACGGTGTTGTAAAAAAATATTTACAACTCTACTACCAAATAAACACATGCTCCTTTCCGTAGTAAAAACTTATGGACCAGCCAGTCTTTATCTCGCCCTATACCTACCACTCGTGAACGGTATGGAAGATGAGAGAAGAGAGAGAGGAGAAGAAACAGACGAATATTTAGAGAACGGATGAACATGACGTGGGATGTGCCTGAATCATTTAGGTGAGTTTTTCGCTGTACGGCTGTAGCAGTGATGTTTGGTGGAAATGTTGGCATGATATTGGCAATGAGATTATTTACTTAACGTTATCATCATAAGCAGGTAATTATGATATATACTTTTGAAGCACAACAAAATTTATGGTTTCTTCAATCAGCATAAATGTCCTTTATCCATCTTTGTCCATAAATATCCTTTGTAATGTTCTTGACTACTACCTTTTAAGTTGGGCTATTTTAAATTGTTTCGTTTGTTCTTTAGGTGTGTTGTTTTCGTTTTCATACAATTATATATTTCCTTTAAAAAATATTAGAATGCTTTTTCGTATTTCGTTTCATTTTTACCAATATATCACAGCAATTTATAAAGTCCTTGCTTTGTCTTTCACGCAGCCGATTACTATCATGCCATTTTTACTAACCTACAACAATACGAAGTACTACGCTTTATGAAACACGCGACAGTGGTAAGTAGTAAACTTGAAACTACAATTCTACTACAGTAGTAAGATTGTGAAAATTCTTTATGAGAAAGGCTACAGGAGAGGGAATAAAATATTTTTTTTGCAGAGGCGTGCTCAGGAATGGAAGAAAGAGGGTCATATTATTGTAAGGAAACTAAGATGCATGGGCCTACAATGACATAACATACTGCAGTTTTCGGATGCAACACGCACCACAGGCTACTCTACGAATGATTATGAGATAATAGGCGAGTCAAGGTAGGGTAAAAAGGGGGTAAGCAATGTGAATTGAAGTTGTAAGTGAAATAGTCACTGTTGACTAGTTAGTATCATAATAGCGGATAATATACTTATAAAAGGTCTTTCGCCTCCCAGATTGGATCCTGGATGCGCCAATGATGAAGTACAATATGCAAAAAGGAACTATCTACGATCAGTAACTTATTTATAGTGCTGAGTAGCAACATGCCTGCAGTTAATATTTTTTCCTATTTTACCTCCCTTTTTCACTAACCTGGTACCGCCTATGGCACAAAATATAATTTATAAATGTTTTGTCTAATGTCACCATAACATACCATTTCATTTATAAAAAAACATAAAAAATAGTTTTATTCAGCTGTGTAGGATCACATATACCATTACAATGTGTAGTCCCCCCCCCCTGTTGCACCCCAATCAAAAATTTCGATTTTTTCCTTTTTTAGAAATGTGGATCGTGTTGAGGGGAACGAAACGCCGTTTCATTTTTTTTTTATAATCAGACGGGTAGATCTCGATATCTCTGGGGGGAGGGCGGAATCCGCCCCCCCCCCCTGTTACAAATAGGGGTAGCCAGGAGCCTGTTACAAATAGGGTTAAAGGGAATAGTTCACCTTTACAATTTTCTTGAAATTTCGCTATAAAGGGCCATGAAGGAGAAGAAGAGAAGAAGCAATGAAGGAGAAGAGAGAAACTGTCTTACTTTTCCACGGATATCCATCTATTATAGTCCAAACAAATGTCATATTCGTGTTTTTGCAGCTCAAATTACCCTTTATAGCAAATTTTTTAAAACATTGCGAAGGTGAACTATTCTCTTTAAAGTGCTTGAGCATCCTGGTACAATTCAATATTGATTTTCTTTTTAAAAAAGCTCCCATTTTATTTTCTCTCCACATAATCAAAGACGATAGGTGACAGAAGTCACCAGCCAATGTCCTGTGCCAATCCTGTGCCAATCCTGTGCCAATCCTGTGCAATATAGTGCCATTGCCAATGTGCTGGGGCGGAAAGTATGGACACGGTCGCTGCATGACGTCATGGAATGACTGGCGCCCCTTGGTAGGTGGAGTTTTCCTCGACCGAGGAACCACGGCCCGGGTGTGGCCCAGTCCTCAATCATGTGTCGTCATCGTTTCGCGTGTCTATCGGCTTCATCGCAGGGCAACCACCATGCAGGGTAAAAGGCAACCACCATGCAGGGTAAAAGGCAACCACCATGCAGGGTAAAAGGCAACCACCATGCAGGGTAAAAGGCAACCACCATGCAGGGTAAAATGCAACCACCATGCAGGGTAAAAGGCAACCACCATGCAGGGTAAAAGGCAACCACCATGCAGGGTAAAAGGCAACCACCATGCAGGGTAAAAGGCAACCACCATGCAGGGTAAAAGGCAACCACCATGCAGGGTAAAAGGCAACCACCATGCAGGGTAAAAGGCAGAATACGCGATATTCTTACGTATATTTCAAGGATATTAGTATATTAGTCACCTACGTATATTCCAAGGATATTCCGTAGGTATTCCGTGGCTCAAGACATACAAACGCCAAACGCAGGTGGTTGTATGTGGTTGTCTCGAACCACCAACCTTTCGGTTAACAGCCGAACGCGCTAACCAATTGCGCCACGGAGGCTCCGCGGAATAATCGGAAAGGAAATTGCCTACAATCTAGGCGTACAACTCTTGTTCTAAAAGTTGCATTTCATTCTCTGCACGCGGCGCAATTTTGATAAGCATGGAAGAGCTCTCCTTGCATCGCTTGGTTCGATGATACTGACACAATACGACCACCTCCGATTTTAACCCTCGCCAGTGCATGGAGGGGGGAGGGATGGATGCCACCCCCTCGGTATTTCGGGAATAACTCGCGTAAATATCAACCGATTGCGATGAAAATTTCAGTACCCTACTTGTGAACAATTTGACACATATTCTGACAAAATTTTAAGTTTCAGGTCACATGTCCCGTGACCTTTGACCTGTTTCTCAAGATCATGTCAGGCGCGACTGGCGTCCGTGGTATTGATCTTTGTAACTTGTGCAGTTTAATAGTGTTTGTTGTTCAGGAGCATATGCACAGGTGTTTCCAGGTGACAGTTGTGGTTTACCTTGAGATTGTAACCTCGATGGACCTTTTCAAAGGTCAACCGAGGTCACTGACCTCCGATGTCCTGATATTACTTTTTTGACTTCTGGCAGTTTCTAGGTCATTTCATTTTGTGACGCTGATTTCAAATATGGAATCTATTTTGCATAATTACATGTTCCACTGGGGTCATGCGCCTCCACAGGTCAACCGAGGTCACTGACCTCAAATGACCTGACATGACCTGACATGACTTCTTTGGAATTTGGCAGTTTCTAGGACATTATGTGACGCTGATTTCAAATTTGGCACCCATTTAGCATAATTATATTCTCATTCACTATATATATGCTCACGGAGTGGTACTCCAGAGCCCTGTCAGCAAACCACTCTGTGAGTAAGCTATGCTCGGCTATGGGGTTTGAGTTTGTGGACCCTGTGGGATATGTTTTATGGCAGCGACGTGTACTACATGAGGGATGGTTTGCATTTATCGGATGAGGGGGCGACAGTACTGGGGGCCGCATACGCAAGGGTGATTCAGGGAAACTAGGTGGGAGGGAGGGGGGGGGGGGGGGTCAGAAGACACAGGTAAAAGGGCATCGAGAAGTAGGCAATGGTGAAGGTTCAACTGATAAGGGGACGCATCAAAATTATCATAGCTGTAGCAGTAGTAGCAGTGGTAGAGAGATACCTAAATGTAATATTGGATGTATAATGTGAAATGCACAGAGCATTAGATCAAAATTTGATGAGTTCAGATGCTATGTTGGTATTCAAAAACCGGATATTATTTGTGTAACAGAAACATGGGTTAGTGAGGAATTTTGTGGTGATAGGCTACAGAACTTCGAACTACAAGGTTAAAACATGGGTTCGTACTGCAGGAAATCACGGCAGGATGGCGGGGTGTTTCTATACGTCAACAGTTTGTACGGTGCTACGAGGGTTGATGATCCATTAAAAGCGAAGGACGTAGAATCAATTTGGATAGACGTTAAAAATGGTGCAGGTGACAGGGATAACTCAAAAATAGGAGCATTCTACTGACCAGGTAATCTTTTGAGAATGCCTCAAGTTGAAGCAGACCGAGTGATCTGCGAGGAAATTCGTAATAATTTTAAAACACATTGTATTTGTATTTGTATTTGACGTTGGACCCCATCCACGCCGAAGCGGGCTATTCTGGAGCCACATACAAGCATGGACAACACGAATGATACACTCATCCTAATATAAAATGAAGACAGTTACACTACAGCACATACTCCCATACAGCACATACTTCAATACTCTCACATACACATTACATCACATACACTGCAATGCTCTCACACGCACATTACGTTATATACATCAGGCTACTCTGGTTGAGGCATGTTCTGTATCGCTCTTTTGAATGCGGGCATGGCTGAGTGACGTGTCGCTAAAGGCAGCTCATTGTAATTTTGCACAACATGATATAGAAATCGGCGCTTGCCAGCCTCTGTCCTCACGCGTGGAAGGGCCAGGTCAGAGTTTTGTCGCGTAGAGCGGGAGCGGAGATCAGAATTGACATGAAGCTGGGAAGCAAGAGCCTGTGGTTCCCCGGTGTTTCGAATTTTGTGTAGTAGATTTAGGGAGTGCTGTCTGTATAGCTGCTGGGCAGTGGGCCAGCCAAGCTCAGCTCGCACGTCAGAGATGTGATCAAATTTACGTTTGCCAGATATGACACGAAGGGCAAAATTTATAATTTTGTCAAGGCGTTGTATGTTCCTCTGCGAGCCATTGCCAAATACTGCTAAACAGTACCGAACGTGTGAAACGACCAAGGCATTTACAAGAAGTGGCAACAGCTCGCGGGGGATGCTGTGCCGCACGTGCGATAGCCCAATGAGGATACCACTACATTTTTTTACCAGAGAAGACACGTGTGAGTCCCATGTGAAGTGCTTATCAAACAGAACACCTAAATTTTTGACGTATGGGCTCTCTTGTACTATGTCTTCGCGGAACTGAACAGCAACAGGGTAAAGGTCGCGACAATTTTGGCGGGATCCGAACGCTATTAATTCGGTCTTGCTTGTATTTACTTTGAGACCATGAGAGTGAAACCAGGTATCAAGTGCACTCAGGGTGTCCTCCAATTTACTGACCAGATCATTGAGTTGGTGTTCTTTGCCGGATAACAAAATTTGAGTGTCATCAGCGTAATGGACCACATGAGCATCCCCCGCGAACAGGCACATATCGTTAGCGAATATTTGAAAAAGTAAAGGCCCAAGAGACGAGCCTTGAAAAACTCCGATAGAGTTGGGGAGAGGCCTGGAGAAATGAAGGTTCCCACTCCCGTCAGCCGTACAGACAGACTGAGTGTGACCGCAGAGGTATGATGTAAACCAGGTGGGATCGATGTTATATGTACGTAGTTTAGAGAGGAGCATAGAATGGTCGATGACATCGAAGCACTTGGATAAATCGAGGAGACAGAGAAGGGTGAGTTCCTGGTGGTCAATAGCCGAGAGGATGTGATCAGAAACAGTCAGAAGGGCGGTCTCAGTAGAGAGCAGGGAGCGGAACCCGTGCTGGGATGAGGAGAACAGGTGGTTATCCGACATGTATGAGTAAAGCTGACGTTGCACAATACGCTCAATAAGCTTTGGGAAGGCAGATACAATGGAGATAGGGCGAAAATTGGAAGCTTCGGACTGGCTGCCGGCTTTGTGTATTGGATGAATAATGGAATGTTTCCAGGGCGCTGGGTATTCGCCGGAAGATAGGCTAGTATTGACGATATGGAGTAAAACGGAGCCAATAGCAGCAAAGCAAAGCTTTATTACCTGAATAGAGATGCCGTCAGCACCACAGGCCCCTGCATTTTTCATTGAGTTGAGGAAGGACCGGAGAGCGGACAGAGAGATAGGCTGTAGTTTGAAGGCACATGTGCCGACACGAGGTAGACGGACAGGGAGAGAGGGGGGCTCACCCCTGGCCCGGACCTCACTCGCAACCCGGGGACCAACGCCCACAAAGTACTGGTTTAGCTCGTCAGGGGTAGCCTCTGGCACGATGCGGTCAGCAGACTTCTTGCCCGCGATGATTTGACGTACATTCCGAAATATGGTGGTAGGACCCAGCTCACGCACTCTCCTGGCGATGTCCTGCCTTGTGTCGTGACGAATGGCAGAACGGACCTGTTTGTTAAGCGCAATGAACTCAGGGGTCCTACCACAATGGACAAGAAGTCTGCGACACTGTACCATCAGGTTGCGAGTGGTGTCAGATACAGGGGGAGCGGAAGGGTTACGAATTTTGATACGTTTTAGAGGTGCGTGATTGTCGAGGATGGGGAGGAGACAATTTATGAATGCAGACCACTGGTCTGACACTTCCACGCGTGAGAACACTCCACTCCAGTCAGTGGCTCTGAGAGCAGCGTGAAAAGCCGATATATTAATGCGATGTAGGCGCGATGAGACGAAAATCGGCTTACGGCGAGGCTTGGGGATGGACAACTTAGCTTGGATGATACAGTGATCACTATAGGGACATGGGCAGACAGATACGTCACTCAAAAAGTTTCCCGTATTGGACACAAACACATCAAGTAGAGATCCAGACTCGTATGTGGGACTAGTCACGTGCTGGTGCAGGGCCAGGCTGTCTAGGAACTGATTAAATCTCGATTTACATATATCGTTGTCGGACGCTAGAAGGTTGCAGTTAAGGTCGCCAGTTATTACAATATTGTCAGTGGACAAAAGAAACACGCGTTGCACTTGAGTTTCAAGAAAATCGAGGTCGGCTGATATGGCGGCTACGGCGTGTCGAGGAGGTCTATATACGCAACCTAGGTTGAAACGACGACCGTGCAAGTTACTGACTTGTAACCAAAACGTTTCTATTTTGCCGTCGTTTTTGGCACATACAACTGATTTAAGTGGTTTTACTTTCAAATTGTTTTTTATCAGTACAACTATTCCCCCGTAACCACTACCGTCTGGACGGTCGGCACGGTGCAGAGAAAACCCCGGGAACGTGACGAAGCGTGAGCAAGTTTCGGGGCGAAGCCATGTTTCTGTGAGCACAGCAATATCACAATTTAATAATTCTAAATCATGACGGAGGTCTAAAATCTTAGGTTTTAGGCTTAAAATGTTCAACGCCATGATGGATAAGGCCCCGCGTCCAATCGTATCAGAGCCATGAGGTTGGCGTGTCACTTCAGTTGCGTTGTGCGCCTGTGCAACCGGATGTTGGCCGGCAGCGCTGACCAGAGGTGCTGTGGCGGCCTCCCCTTGCAAGGTGTGCCGATCTTGTTGTCGGTCGGTTGCGGCGAGCGCCGGCCCCGGCCGCTCGCTGGTAGTCGCGTCGGGTGGGTCGGCGGCCACCGCCGCCGCTCGGTCTGACGGAGTAGCGGGCGTCGGCGTTGTTGGTGGACGCCCTACACGGCGGGGTGGTGTTACCCCAACGTCCGGAGCGGTTTGCTGTTCGCCGCTTCCTCCCGCTTTGGCTCGGCGGACCCTCCACCCGCCGCGACACCCGCGGTGTGCGGGCCG
This sequence comes from Chirona hameri, assembly GCA_036785665.1. NCBI lineage: Eukaryota > Metazoa > Arthropoda > Thecostraca > Balanomorpha > Balanidae > Chirona > Chirona hameri. The sequence goes on along the minus strand of JAXIVJ010005437.1, from coordinate 38,428 downwards.
GCGGGAGCGGGCCCCCGTCACTGCCCCGTCGCCCGGCATTGTTGACATTAGCCGGGCGACGTCCCCTGGTCAGCGGGTCTCCCTCCGGCTGCCCCGGTTTCCATGACATTGTCTGATCATGGGGGATTTCAATTTACGAGAGTATGAAGCCAGGGTAGAGACAAACGAATGTATGATGTTTAGGCAACTTATTGAAGAGGAACTTTTTATGCATCAGTTTGTCACTGAACCAACTAGATTATGTTCAATTATTGGCCTAGTCTTCTCTGACAACAGAGAACTAGTGACTGATGTAACTATCGGTGAGGGACTCGGTAAAAGCGATCATAGTATAGTACACTTTAATATCTCATCGAATGTTAAGCTCAAAGATAATCTCCTTCTGGTTCCAAATTTTAATCAAGCAGACTTTGACAAATTGAGAAATGAACTTGCCCAGATAGATTGGAACAGTGAGTTTGAAAGATTAGATACATGTGAATCCTGGAATTATTTTAAGACTATATTGAAAGCAGTTCAGAGTAGACACATACCATTTAAGTATAAACGCAGTAGAACAAACGATAGACCTCCCTGGCTTACACCAGACGTTAGAAATGCCATCAAAACGGAAAGAGCTGCATTTAAGAAAATGAAGGGTTCACCAATTGAGTCAAATAAGAGAAGTTACCAAAAGGTAGGGACGAGGTAAAGAGAAGAGTCAGGGCAGCAAAAAGAGCAAAGGAAAGAGACTTGGCAAGGAACTACATTGCCGACAGTAAGATATTTTTTAGTTTTTACAAAATAAATAACGTTTCAAAAAGTATTGGTCCACTTAAAGTAAATGATATGTTGGTAAGTAAAGTTAACGAAATGGTGGAATTGTTGAGTAATCAGTTCAGTTCCATTTTTACAATCGAAGACCAAAGTGGTATCGCATTACTTCATCCTCCGCCAATAACGGAGGATACTTTTTGAGAGCTGGGCAATATAAGTAGTGATTTAGTTAGTGCATATTTAAAAAGTTAAAACCTAATAAGGCGGAGGGACCAGATACTATGTATGCAAGGGTTTTAAAAGAATGTGGAAGAGAGATATCTGTTCCATTGGCTATAATATTTTCCATATCACTAAAATAAACAAAGATTCCACTTGACTGGAAGAGTGCAAACGTAGTTCCTATATTTAAAAAGGGGGATAAAAGTAAGGTAGAAAATTATAGACCTGTCAGTCTTACATCCTTAGTTTGCAAAGTACTGGAATCAATCATTAGAGATAAAATAGTAGAATATTTGGATGAATATAAAATCATTAGGGACAATCAGCATGGCTTCAGGAAGGGTTATTCGTGCTTGACCAACCTTCTGCAGTTTTTGGATGTGGCAACCGATAGTTTTGATAGGGGTGAACAGCTTGATGTAGCGTATCTTGATTTTAGTAAAGCTTTTGATAAGGTTCCCCATACAAGATTAGGATTACAACTGAAAGGCCACGGAATAAGCGGAAAGGCGCGTGATTGGATCGAGTTTTGGCTCTCAGGACGGCAACAAAGAGTTTTACTAAATGGGGTCAAATCTGAATGGAGAGATGTGCGTAGTGGGGTGCCTCAAGGCTCAGTTTTAGGCCCATTGTTATTTTTTAATATTCATAAATACAATCGAGAATGGTGTAGACAGTAAAGTGTTCAAATTTGCTGACGATCTTAAAGTGTTCAGGGTTATTAGGAGAGATAACGACCAGAATCTTTCCCAGTCGGATCTGGATAGGTTGGTTGAATGGTCAGAAACATGGCAAATGGAATTTAATATTAACAAATGTAAAGTTATGCATGTAGGCCGAGTAAAATGAAGAACTTCGTACGAAATGGGGGGACAGGAGATGTCACAGACGGTAATGGAAAGGGACCTAGGGGTTATAGTTAACAGTAAGCTGTCTGCATCTGACCAGGTAACCAAAGCTAGAAAAAAGGCGCTAAGGATGCTTGGTGCCATTTACAGGAATGTTTCTTATAAAAGTGCTGAGGTGATAACTAAACTGTATTGTGCATTTGTTAGACCACATTTAGAGTACTGTGTTCAAGCTTGGTCTCCAACGCATGAGAAAGATTGTTGGTTACTAGAAAGGGTACAACAACGGGCAACGAAAATGGTTAACGGTATTAGTAATTTAGAATATAGGCTTAAAACATTGGATATGTTCTCACTTAAATACAGAAGATTGAGGGGGATCTCATTGAAGTGTTTAAGTTTGTAATTGGTCAACAGATTGGGTATTTAAAGAACTTGTTTGATTTTGATAGGGAGAAAAGAGGGCGATCCATCAGTATAAACTTATTGTTAAACAAAGCAGGACTAGATTAAGACAGTCGTTTTTCAGTAGAAGTGCTGTGAGCCATTGGAACAATTTACCAGGTGATGTAATCAGTGCAGTCACATTAGTTTCTTTCAAAGCTGGGCTCGACAAATATTTTGCTGGAAAGGGTTTTGTTTATATATATATATTCCTGGGATTAGTCTTAGTTATTGTGATACACATATGTGAATATACATAAGAACATAACTAATTGTAATAGGTTGCTTACAAGAAAGGGATTATTTTGAGAAGGAAGATTGTGTATGGGTGGGACTAGTGTAATTACAACGTTTGTATGGATTGAATGTCTTGTGAATGTAGATTGCTAAATTCTGAGGTTCGTGTGTGCAGGACGATGTAGGGTTAACGATGTATATGTACTGGATGTTAAATTCTGAAAATGGTTAGTGTGTATTACATGATATGGTGCCCTGCGAGGCAATGTATGTGGCCGTTCATGTCCGTTGTCACATGTGTTCCGTTCACGTCCATGTGTGCCGTACATCCCAGGACGGGCCCATGAGGCTCTTTGTTGTACTGAAAATTTATGTCTTTATGTCTTTATGGGCCTTTCAACAGTAAGAATGCAGTTGTCCAGGGAATAAAACTCAAAAGTTTTGCGCCGCTCCGCGGCGCAATTTAACTACAAATTCAATTATACGCAGGCAATACAAAATAACGGGCCGTTTCTCGGTGCATTTATGTGTTATGTTGCTACTTTCCTATATAATTGGGCAAAATAGTTCACTTTACCACTTTTTTTACCGCACTTTTAAACGCACAATAACATTTGTAGAGGTCCGCACCATACGCAATGTGACGCATTGATGAGAATGATAAGAAATATCTAGAGCATAAGACTCAAAATTTTAGCGCCGCTCCGCGGCGCAATCTGTTTAAGAGTTCCAGGTCTTGAGCTTTAAAAAAAATATCGCAAGTTGGTATAGCTGATTCCAAATTGGTGTCGCTGGTTCCAAAGTTGATATGGCAGTTTGCTAACTCCAGCTCCTAAAAATTGGTATGGCCCATGCCATACCTGTCATACTGCATTTTCCATCGGTGTAACGTGACTTTTAATCGGTTTTGTTTGGCCCTTGCAACGCGAAGAGGCCCTTTCAGCGCTCGGGAAGGGGCCCTTTCCAGGCGCCCTCCCCCCCCCCTGGACGAAATCATGGCTACGTGCCTGCCTCTCAGGCCTGGAATGGGCCCAAATGCCGTTTCGGATATTTATGGGGACTGACCCCCCTCACCCCTGTGACGCACTTCCCCCTCCTCCCCCCCCCCCCCCCCCCCCCGACCGGATGCACCTGTCTCGAAAAATGCTGGCTACGCCCCTGACTGCAATGTGCTGTGTTGGATAAAGGTAGGAAGTCTGATATTAAGGTAAAGGATTCGAACGTTTTTGCAGGACTAAATTGCCATTTTCCGGTATCATTGTTGCAATCTGTGGTGAGAGCTGTAGGAATGCTGAATCAGTCGTTGACTTTGTGGAAGAATTGCTAGGATCCGGATCCGTTCCCAGGCGATCCATGCACCTGTCGGCATGCACGTGCAGAACTATTTCGAGTTAAGACTAATTCGTTGTAGAGCTCAAGTGGCATTAGCGTGCTCAATAAGATGTCAAAAGAAATAATAACAAAAATACGGAAGAGCAGCGAGCAGCGAGCAAGGCCATTCTATTGTTCTATGACTATTAAGATAACGTTATGGACACAAAGCAGTCAAACGTGACTAGGTTCTATGAACATTATGCTAAGTTAGAAGGAAATATCAGCACTTCAGAAAAAAAAACACAAACCAAAGCGCTTCTGCTTTTACCTGGATCGTGAACTCCGGAATATTCAACATGCCAAGAATCATAAATCAACCTCAGCATTTCCAGACTGGTGTCCTTATATGCGTGCAGCAGTGCGGTTTACGAGGTGACCAGTGCACCAGGTGCGTGTAACGGTTGAACAGGTGACGTGACGTCACGTTGTAATGCTCGATATGCAAAGCAACATCTGCACGCCAATGTGGCCATATCTATTTTTTTCTTCTTTAAAATTGTTCTTGGCAACAGCATAATTTCTATTGTGTTTGCTAACGTTACAATAGCTGCGTTGCAGGGGACGTTCGTTGAAGAATACCGGATCCATATTGGTCCTGCAGCTAGGAGGGTTCTGTCGTACAATGTGCTCCACATGACACCACTATGAAATAAGCTATGTAGGAGCCGAATGTTTTCCTGGTTTGCTGTGCGGGCGTGGTGGGCTATAAAACAGTTGCATGTTTCAGTGCCATCACCAGTAGCATATGTGTCCAAGTTGAAGGAGCTTCAACATGAAGGTAAGTTGACACCGTATTGATTCAGGATATATCCTGGATTCAGGATAGATCCTGGATTCAGGATATTGAATGCAAAATTATGGCTTATTTATCTTACCTTTTCTTCGCAGTTTGATACAAATAGTAATCAATTTGTTATAAACCAGTGGATTTGTTTATCAGATTGCCTTATGAGCATATTTGTAGCAAATCGTGTATATAATGATAGCATATAATGTGTAATATAATGATATAGCATTATGTATAATGAAGCAGGTTACGAAATTTCAGCGGATATTCAGCTATTCCCCCCTATCCCGTTATTTTGAAATAACCCCTAACCCAACAATACCAAACCAAACTTGCAGTACCTTCTTTCACATCAATTCTACACATGTTGGCCAAAGAAAAAAGATGAGGTTATGATAGGTCAACCGGGAATGACGTCAGAATGACGTCATGTTCTTCGATTTTTGTTGAAAAATAGTGGTTTGCAGAAAACGCTGTCAAAGGTACAATATTTGAGATAAATTAAATTGTCTTCAATCAAAGTACTGAAAATAGACCGGGCTATCAACCTGCGGTCTCATGTTTTTTTAAAATAAGAAATCCAAATACATTTTTGTTTTGTTTTGACAAAATTTTCAACAACAAAATCAGAATTATCCAAAAACCGGAATATATGTGATCAAGACGTGTTCGGTGAATATGTGTACCAAATTTTAAGACGATATCTTCAAAAATGACTGTATGACCTTTAAATTACAAAAATCGACCACCTCTCAGCATTACAATGCATAAAAAATGCATTTCCGTTTTTGCTTTTTTCTTATATTTATATGGAACAAGCAATGTTCTAAGGTCATTTTTCGCGTTTTAGACGAAAAACAAACCCATAAGCATGTGTTACAACGCCTAATGACCGTAATATGCAGTTTGACCTCGTGACCTCGGATGACCTTGACCTGACCCAAGGTCATAATCAGCTTAGAATGGTACTTAGAAGTGTCAGACACACGAATCATACCGATTTATTGACTGCTTATGCGTTTAATATCGCAATTTTGCGCGACAATTCCATCCATCGAGACCTTTTGACACGGTCAAACACTTTGTACTTTACCTGACCTGTAACGTCATCGGTAAACCCGAGGTCAACAATATTATGTTTCCCTCGATAAATTTTCCAGGGCTATTGAATGCCGTTTGAATTTTTACCATCAGTCTAGTAGTTCCGGAGATCCGAGGGGGTCAAAAATACCCCCCCCCCCCCAGAAAGTCGCGTTACGGAATATACCCCAGTAACTCGCGGGTTAACTATTGGTCGTAAACATTGACTTTGCAGGAATCAACATCCAACTATCCACAGTCAAAAACTGGACAATTGAGCGCCGTTTCGCGGCATGACACAAGTTTCGCAATTACTTATACAAATTTGGAAAATGGGAACATTAATTCCATTAAGTGTCTGGCAGAAGCTCTCTTTGGCGTTACTTGCTAGCCCCAGGGCCTACTCCCTTCATACAATATTAACTTCCAAGCGGTCTTAGCATGTAGGTGTAAGCTAAACATGTATGTTTAGCTAGTCTGCCGAGTTCCGAAAAAGGCGACGCGAACGCAAAGACGCGAACATCGGCACCCGGAAGCTGCTCCAGCGGTGCCCAACTTGCTGGACCGAAGAGATAATAGTGGGGAACAGGCCAGGACTATCTCCCCAAGCCATCCCCCCCTCCCCCCGGCTCCTCTAGATCCGCAAGGACCATTTATGCCCGGAAAAGTCGTTCTGCCTCTTGCTGCTTTCAAACCATTTGCACTGTTACCTCACCAGTTGTTTATTACAGTTCGGTACATATATATATATATATATATATATATATATATATATATATATATATATATATATATATTTATATATATATATATATATATATATATATATATATATATATATATATATATATATATATATATATACAGTTATTATTATCATATGTACTATTGAGCGCTGACTGCCACCGGTCATCGTGATTTACTATCCGATGCTATATATGGCTATCCGAGGCCGTATATGAAAAACTACCTTCATTTCAATATTGTTAAAGGGATTATACGGGTTTTTCCCCAGAATAATTGAGTTACATAGTAAAACGTACTTATAAAGGTGGTAGAAGTCCCACGGTAGCCACATTTTTCTGGAAATGACATCTTCTACACGTAAGGACATTCCAAAGTGCGCGGTGATGCCACCGCGTATTTTCTGCAGGACCGGCTGAGGCAGAGCCAGTCATCTCTTTTATGCTAATAAAAACACCTCACTTATGGCATATTTCCGGTAAAATAAGCAATATTTGAAAGAAAATAAACTTGTTTTTCTCCAACGACAGCAGCAGTTACCTAGTTTTCCCATAAAATTCTATATTTTTCATGAATTTTCATGCCAAAAAATTAATACGCCACCACCAAATTATCAACGCTAAAGGCCAGAGAAAAGAAAAACACAAAAACACAAAACCTCAACGAACAGTGTGTAGTAATACAAAGTCCTGTCAGTTTTGAATTGCATAATAATTTTGTGATCCAGTGTAGGACTTGCAGACAATTCAAAACTCTCAAATTGATCTTAAGATAAAAGTGGTGGAGAGTAGTGCCGATCAAGTACTCGTTATCTGATACTAGTCTCGAAAAACGCCCAAGTTTTAACGCTGATAATTGCTGAAATAATGGACTAAATGAGCGTTGAGGTCCCTGTTATAAGTCTTAAACGTGTTTAAAGCTCATACAACTGCGAAAGAGTGCATTTCCTTTCAGGACGGAAACCCGTATAATCCCTTTAATCATGTCGAGATATGCAACCAGGAAAAAGGGTTACCTGAGGCCTGGCTCCAGTCACGGTCAGGTTCCAATATTAAAATTTATTTTCCACGACCTAAAAAATAAATTTTTCACGACGCTTCGCGGCGTCAAATCGGTGGCCATCGTCATCGTATTCAGTTCGTCGTAACGCTGAATTGAAAATATAGCATTTTTTTATTCTTATTCTCTACAAGGCCCACCGCCTATATTTATGGGTTTGATCAGGCAAACCCGTAAAAATTTCGCGCCACTTGGCAGCACTAAATAACAAGTACCTACTATAATTTGAAAATTCACATTAAACTGCTGCCAAGGCTTAAATATACGCAAAAAAGGGGTAATTTTTTTTTTCATTTCAGCCGACCCCCCAAATAAAAAATGATCGGCGACGCCCCTGGTTGTACCTATTCCTTACATTTTCTTTTACAATCATGAAATGTGTTATTTTTGGCCGATTTCAGTCGTTCTGGTAAAACCGTGACGCTGATATAGCTTGGACCCGTCCCTGTTCGCCCCCCCCCCCCAATATTTTTTTTTTAATCGACACAGCTGCATATAAGACTGGATTATTATTTTCGAATGACCAAAGCGAGCCAATTTCGCCTGCAATGTTCCGTGACTGTTCAGTACCAAAGATCTTTTCGTTGACACGTCTTCCTAATCTCCACAGTTGCTGTTGGTGTCCCTGCTGCTGTCGGCGGCGGCGGCGGACGACGGCCCTGTGTGGGTGCCGAGCCCGCACGCTGAGCCCGCGTACGCCTCAGACTTCTTCGGCCACTACGTGCGACCTTCCACCCGCTACAGCTACCGGGTGGACGATCCCTACAAGAAGCTGCATTTCAGCAAAGAGGAGGAGAGTCGCGGCGGTCGGACGGAGGGCTCCTACTCTGTGCTGCTGCCGGATGGTCGCACTCAGACCGTCACCTACTATGTGGAGGGAAACTCGGGCTTCCAGGCTAAGGTTACGTACAGCGGAGTGGCCAAGCACCCAGCTCCGAAGCCCCGACCGCCGCCACGCCGTGCATACTCAGATGATAATGGAGCAATTATTGTAAGGGGTCGCCCACAACGGCTGAAGATTGCTCCGGTTGTCCCCAGGCAAGAACGTGTCCAAGTTATATACGATGATGATGGGTCTAAACTCCTGCCAGACCCTTCAGTTCCTGAAGTTTTACCGCTTCAGGAATTTCCAGTACCTGGTTCATTCGACGATGGTGGAGCCAAGGTCTTCCCAGCTCGACAACCTCCGCGAAACCCCGTATTTCGTAACGAAGTTCCCAGTCCTCAATCATTTGATGATGGTGAGCCGAATTTCCTCCCCATTCCACCACTTCAGCAACTCCCTTTTTCACCTCCGCAGATTCTGACATCGGATCTCTCGGTCGATGATGGTAGACCTCTGCCGGCTCCAGTGCCATCGTATGTGGATGTCCCTATCCCGCATGAACGGGCTTTAGCTAGTCCCCCAAACATCCCGTACGGCGATGACTCGTCTGTAACTTTCCGTATCCTTCCGGACCCCGCTCTAATTCAACCGGAGGTCTTCCCACCTCATCCTCGAGATCTCTCGAACGATGACGGGAATACCCAGCGTAAGTACGCGACAAAGATCCTCCCTCAGCCGCCGCCACAGTACGCATCTCAACTGCCAGATTATGTATCGCGTCTGCTGTCCGGGGCTGCGTCAGAAGTACGTTCCAAGGACGCAGCGACAGAAGATGTTGCAGTGCCACAAACTGCTCCTGACACGCTCTATTATGAACAGGTGCAAAACGACCGGTAAGCTTTCGAGGGCTGAGAATCTCCAATGGTGTTTAACTCGCTCCACCAATTCCGGCTATTGGTGAATGAGCTGTGGTGATGTTTAATGTGCTGAAGTGGTAATCTATTCCTGTGTTGCATTTGTCTCATTTAGAAGCCGTGAAAACTGTGTGGACATTTGCCAGGTGCAGTTTTGCTAATATGACATTACAATGTGCAAGCAGCTATTCTATTTATTCATTTTACCCCACATTGGAGCATTTTTCGCCCATGTTTTCCCTGTAGTTGTAGTTTTACTGTTTTGAGTTTCAATAATACAAATGGATCTGAAGAAATGTTGATGTATGAATGATGTGACCATTGAGTCAGATTGTATGCAAGTATCAGCTTCGCATGGGCTACTTTCGTTGACTTCTGACGTACCGAGCCTATGAGTTGACAATCAAATAAACTGTCGCTTGCTGACCTACAAAAGCGGTTACAATCGAAAAGGAAAAGGATGTAAGTGAAGAAAGGCGTCGAAAGCAATTTGTATGACGACATGTTAAGAAAAAATACCAGCAACAAGAGACGTACATTTTATGAAGACACATAACCTTTTGTAAAATACACTGGAAGGCCTTAATTTCATCTTCCTTCCCGTCGATCAACATTTACTCCAGACTTCTTAAACCACGGGTGGAGGTGGTGAGCATTAGGTGATAAAATCACTCAATAGAACGGGAACATCATAACAAAACGAAATCAACAACAACATCAGGGCGCATTCTGGAGAATAGCTTGACCCGATTTCAACAGCAATGTTCTTATTTCAGCAGAAAACATTATACAGGTGTTGTGTTGTTCTGACTTGTGTGCACATGTGTGCCAGGTGACCGTCGCGGCGTCTCCCTCCGTCCTGTCAGTGTGTGCCAGGTGACGGTCGCGGCGTCTCCCTCCGTCCTGTCAGTGTGTGCCAGGTGACGGTCGCGGCGTCTCCCTTCGTCCTGTCAGTGTGTGCCAGGTGACGGTCGCGGCGTCTCCGTCCGTCCTGTCAGTGTGCGCCGGGTGACCGTCTCCGTCCGTCCTGTCAGTGTGCGCCGGGTGACCGTCTCCGTCCGTCCTGTCAGTGTGCGCCGGGTGACCGTCTCCGTCCGTCCTGTCAGTGTGTGCCGGGTGACCGTCTCCGTCCGTCCTGGCAGTGTGTGCCTGGAGACCGTCGCGGCGTCTCCGTCCGTCCTGTCAGTGTGCCCGGTGACGGTGGCGTCTCCGTCCCTCATGTCAGTGTGCGTGACCTTCGCGGCGTCTCCGTCCGTCCTGTCAGTGTACGCCGGGTGACGGTCGCGGCGTCTCCGTCCGTCCTGTCAGTGTAAAGACATAAAGACATAAAATAAAAGTGCAACAAAGAGCCTCTTGGGCCCATCCGAGGTTGCACCCCCCCCCCCCACCCCCACCCCCCTCCACCAGTCTCGCCTCTTCAAATCACCTTACTCTACCTGCATAACAGAAGGCTAATCCCACGAGTATTTATGAACTCTGTAAAGTAACCCTTCTCTGTAAAGTATTTATCTAATCTAATTTTGAAGGAAGCAAGTGTCACTGCATCAGCGACATCCCCTGGTAGCATATTCCAATGTCCTACAACCCTTCTACTGAAAAATGACTGTCGTAGCCTAGTCCTACTTTGTTTCATAATGAGTTTATGCTGATGACCTCTACCTCGATTTTCCCTATTGAACTCAAACATACCCTTTAAATATCCAGAATGCTGACTATTTACAAATTTGAAGACTTCAATTAGATCTCCTCTTAGCCTTCTATATCTAAGTGAAAACATACCCAATTTTTTAATCTATCTTCATAAGGTAAACTACCAAGACAATTAACCATTTTTGTTGCCCTTTTTTGAACTCTTTCTAACAACCAGCAATCTTTCTCATATGTTGGAGACCAGGCTTGTACACAATACTCCAAATGTGGTCTAACGTATGCACAATACAGTTTTGTTTTTACCTTTTCACTCTTGTAGGAAACATTTCTGTTAATGGCCCCTAGCATTCTAAGTGCCTTTTTCCTAGCTTCTACAACCTGGTCTGACGCTGATAGTCTATTGTTTACCACGACACCTAAATCTCTTTCCTTTTCAATCTGCTCCATTTTCTGCCCACCCATTTCATACCTATGTTTACTGCTAACCCGTCCAGCGTGCATAATCTTACATTTACTCAGATTGAATTTCATCTGCCATGCTTCAGACCACTCAACTAGCTTGTCCAGATCTGATTGAAAAACATCCTGATCATGTTTTCCTCTAATAATCCTGACAACTTTTAGATCGTCTGCAAATTTCAAGACTTTGCTGTCTATACTGTTCTCAATTGCATTCACAAATATTATAAAAAGCAATGGGCCCAGGACTGAGCCATGTGGAACCCCACTGAGAACCTCCTTCCATTGTGATTGGCACCCATTCAATATAACCCTTTGCTGGCGTCCTGAAAGCCACGTTTCTATCCAATCCAGAATCTTGCCACTGATCCCATGCATTTTAAGTTGCAACCCCAGTCTTGTATGGAGGACTTTGTCAAATGCTTTACTGAAATCAAGAAAAGCTACATCTAGCTGTTTACCCTGATCAAAGCTATCTGTTGCAACATCCAAAAACTCCAGAAGATTAGTTAAACAAGAACGGCCCTTCCTAAAGCCATGCTGTGTATCCTTGATGAGTTCATTTTGCTCCAAGAATTCAACAATCTTATCTTTGATGATTGATTCAAGCACCTTGCAGACTAATGAGGTCAGACTAACCGGTCTATAGTTTTCCTCTTTACTTCTATCTCCCTTTTATGAATAGGAACAACATTTGCTCTTTTCCAATCAAGTGGAATTTTACTATCTGCGAGTGATTTATAAAATATTATGGCTAATGGAACCGACAACTCCCTTTCAGATTCTCTTAAAAGTCTAGCATGGATTTCATCAGGTCCTTCTGCCTTGTTAGGCCTTACTTTCTTTAGATATTCTAGAACAAGTTCACTACTTATGCCACCTGGCTCTCCTATGGTCTCCTCTGTCTCTAGCTCAGGCTGAAGTGCTGCAATACTACTCTGGTCCTCGATAGTAAAGACAGATTGAAACTGATCATTAAGCACTTCAACCATTTCACTGTCCTTGCTAACTAACACATCATCTACCTTAAATGGACCTATATTTTTGGAAACTGTACTGAACTTATAAAAACTGAAGAACTTCTTACTATCTGCATTACAATGTCTAGCTAAATCAAGTTCCTTTGCCCTTTTAGCTGCTCTGACCTTTTTCTTAACTGAATTTCTTGCATTCTGGTAGGCCTTCCGATTTATATCTAGTGAAGATCCCTTCAAAATGCCAAATGCACTTCTTTTAGCTTGTATAGCACTCCTTACTTCTGGGGTAAGCCAAACTGGTTTGCCCTTGGTTCTGTTACGTTTGTGCCTGAGGGGTACATGCCGATTTTGATTTTGGCTTAATCTAGCTTCGAAAACATTCCAGGCCTCACATGCATCTAAACCTGCCAACTCAACGTTCCATTTTATCTGTGCGAGGTCATTTCTAATACCATCAAAATCAGCCCGGCTGAAGTTTGGAACCATAATAAGGTTATCTTTGGGCCTCATTTCTGATGAGATATTGAATTTAACCATATTGTGATCACTGGTTCCTAGACCTGCACAAATACTTATGTCACTAACTAGATCACTGTTGTCTGAGAATACAAGGTCTAGAATGAAGCAATGTCTGGTTGGCTCTGTTACAAACTGATGCATGAAAAGCTCCTCTTCAAAGATGTGCCTATACAACCTACACTCATTTGTTTCCTCTGCTATACTTTCGTATCCTCTTAAGTTAAAATCTCCCATAATAAGACACTGAGCCCGAAAGTTCCTACGTATTTCCTCACAAATATCTTGGTCTGTTTCAGCTTGGGAGTTCCTTGGAAGATTCCCTGGTCTGTAAAATGCACCTATCCTCAACCTTCCTCTGTTTCCTGTACCAATTTTAATGTCAAGCCAGATTGATTCTACTTCTTTTACTTTACTAGAATCATCAACTCTAGTAGTGCAGTACAAGCTATTTACATATACAAACACTCCGCCCCCCTGCCGTGATTCTCTGCAGTATGAGAACATGTTATACCCTTGTAACTCGAAATCCTGTAGCCTATCCCTATTATACCCCTCACTAACCCATGTCTCGGTTACACAAATGATATCAGGCTTTTCAAGGGCAACATAACACTCAAACTCATCAAATTTAGACCTAATATTTTGGGCATTCAGCAACACACATGTGATCTTATACTTTGAGCTGACTCTACTAATTCTGAGGGAATTATGATCTACTGTCCTATTCTGACATGAACTTCTACCAATGCTTACTTCCTGATGCCCTAGTACTAGCGTCCCCGAACCCCCCTCCTACCTAGTTTCCCTGAATGACACTTCTGTAGGCATCTCCCAAAGCCCTTGCCCCCTCATCCGATAAGTGAAGCTTTTTTTGCGCCGGGTGACCCGGGTGACCGTCTCCCTCCGTCCTGTCAGTGTGCGCCGGGTGACCGTCTCTGTCCGCCCTGTCAGTGTGTGCCAGGTGACCGTCACCGCGTCTCCGTCCGTTCTGTCAGTGTGCGCCGGGTGACCGTCTCTGTCCGTCCTGTCAGTGTGTGCCAGGTGACCGTCACCGCGTCTCCGTCCGTCCTGTCAGTGTGCGCCGGGTGACCGTCTCTGTCCGTCCTGTCAGTGTGTGCCAGGTGACCGTCACCGCGTCTCCGTCCGTCCTGTCAGTGTGCGCCGGGTGACCGTCTCTGTCCGTCCTGTCAGTGTGTGCCAGGTGACCGTCACCGCGTCTCCGTCCGTCCTGTCAGTGTGCGCCGGGTGACCGTCTCTGTCCGTCCTGTCAGTGTGTGCCAGGTGACCGTCACCGCGTCTCCGTCCGTCCTGTCAGTGTGCGCCGGGAGACCGTCGCGGCGTCTCCGTCCGTCCTGTCAGTGTGCGCCGGGTGACCGTCTCCGTCCGTCCTGTCAGTGTGCGCCGGGAGACCGTCGCGGCGTCTCCGTCCGTCCTGTCAGTGTGCCCGGTGACGGTGGCGTCTCCATCCGTCCTGTCAGTGTGCGCCGGGTGACCGTCTCTGTCCGTCCTGTCAGTGTGTGCCAGGTGACCGTCACCGCGTCTCCGTCCGTCCTGTCAGTGTGCGCCGGGTGACCGTCTCTGTCCGTCCTGTCAGTGTGTGCCAGGTGACCGTCACCGCGTCTCCGTCCGTCCTGTCAGTGTGTGCCGGGTGACCGTCTCTGTCCGTCCTGTCAGTGTGTGCCAGGTGACCGTCTCCGTCCGTCCTGTCAGTGTGTGCAAGGTGACCGTCTCCGTCCGTCCTGTCAGTGTGTGCCGGGTGACCGTCTCCGTCCGTCCTGTCAGTGTGCGCCGGGTGACTGTCGCGGCGTCTCCGTCCGTCCTGTCAGTGTGTGCCGGGTGACCGTCGCGGCGTCTCCGTCCGTCCTGTCAGTGTGTGCCGGGTGACCGTCTCCGTCCGTCCTGTCAGTGTGCGCCGGGTGACTGTCGCGGCGTCTCCGTCCGTCCTGTCAGTGTGTGCCAGGTGACCGTCTCCGTCCGTCCTGTCAGTGTGTGCCGGGTGACCGTCTCCGTCCGTCCTGTCAGTGTGCGCCGGGTGACTGTCGCGGCGTCTCCGTCCGTCCTGTCAGTGTGTGCCGGGTGACCGTCGCGGCGTCTCCGTCCGTCCTGTCAGTGTGTGCCGGGTGACCGTCTCCGTCCGTCCTGTCAGTGTGCGCCGGGTGACCGTCGCGGCGTCTCCGTCCGTCCTGTCAGTGTGTGCCGGGTGACCGTCTCTGTCCGTCCTGTCAGTGTGTGCCAGGTGACCGTCTCCGTCCGTCCTGTCAGTGTGTGCCAGGTGACCGTCTCCGTCCGTCCTGTCAGTGTGTGCCGGGTGACCGTCTCCGTCCGTCCTGTCAGTGTGCGCCGGGTGACCGTCGCGGCGTCTCCGTCCGTCCTGTCAGTGTGCGCCGGGTGACCGTCTCCGTCCGTCCTGTCAGTGTGTGCCGGGTGACCGTCTCCGTCCGTCCTGTCAGTGTGCGCCGGGTGACCGTCTCCGTCCGTCCTGTCAGTGTGCGCCGGGTGACCGTCTCCGTCCGTCCTGTCAGTGTGCGCCGGGTGACCGTCTCCGTCCGTCCTGTCAGTGTGCGCCGGGTGACCGTCTCCGTCCGTCCTGTCAGTGTGCGCCGGGTGACCGTCTCCGTCCGTCCTGTCAGTGTGTGCCGGGTGACCGTCTCCGTCCGTCCTGTCAGTGTGCGCCGGGTGACCGTCTCCGTCCGTCCTGTCAGTGTGCGCCGGGTGACCGTCTCCGTCCGTCCTGTCAGTGTGCGCCGGGTGACCGTCTCCGTCCGTCCTGTCAGTGTGCGCCGGGTGACCGTCTCCGTCCGTCCTGTCAGTGTGCGCCGGGTGACCGTCTCCGTCCGTCCTGTCAGTGTGCGCCGGGTGACCGTCTCCGTCTGTCCTGTCAGTGTGCGCCGGGTGACCGTCTCCGTCCGTCCTGTCAGTGTGTGCCGGGTGACCGTCTCCGTCCGTCCTGTCAGTGTGCGCCGGGTGACCGTCTCCGTCCGTCCTGTCAGTGTGCGCCGGGTGACCGTCTCCGTCCGTCCTGTCAGTGTGCGCCGGGTGACCGTCTCCGTCCGTCCTGTCAGTGTGCGCCGGGTGACCGTCTCCGTCCGTCCTGTCAGTGTGCGCCGGGTGACCGTCTCTGTCCGTCCTGTCAGTGTGTGCCGGGTGACCGTCTCCGTCCGTCCTGTCAGTGTGTGCCGGGTGACCGTCTCCGTCCGTCCTGTCAGTGTGCGCCGGGTGACTGTCGCGGCGTCTCCGTCCGTCCTGTCAGTGTGTGCCGGGTGACCGTCTCCGTCCGTCCTGTCAGTGTGCGCCGGGTGACCGTCTCCGTCCGTCCTGTCAGTGTGCGCCGGGTGACCGTCTCCGTCCGTCCTGCCAGTGTGCGCCGGGTGACCGTCTCCGTCCGTCCTGTCAGTGTGTGCCGGGTGACCGTCTCCGTCCGTCCTGTCAGTGTGTGCCGGGTGACCGTCTCCGTCCGTCCTGTCAGTGTGTGCCGGGAGACCGTCGCGGCGTCTCCGTCCGTCCTGTCAGTGTGTGCCGGGTGACCGTCTCCGTCCGTCCTGTCAGTGTGTGCCGGGAGACCGTCGCGGCGTCTCCGTCCGTCCTGTCAGTGTGCGCCGGGTGACCGTCGCGGCGTCTCCGTCCGTCCTGTCAGTGTGCGCCGGGTGACCGTCTCCGTCCGTCCTGTCAGTGTGCGCCGGGTGACCGTCTCCGTCCGTCCTGTCAGTGTGTGCCGGGTGACCGTCTCCGTCCGTCCTGTCAGTGTGTGCCGGGTGACCGTCTCCGTCCGTCCTGTCAGTGTGTGCCGGGTGACCGTCTCCGTCCGTCCTGTCAGTGTGTGCCGGGTGACCGTCTCCGTCCGTCCTGTCAGTGTGTGCCGGGAGACCGTCGCGGCGTCTCCGTCCGTCCTGTCAGTGTGTGCCGGGTGACCGTCTCCGTCCGTCCTGTCAGTGTGTGCCGGGTGACCGTCTCCGTCCGTCCTGTCAGTGTGTGCCGGGTGACCGTCTCCGTCCGTCCTGTCGGTGTGTGCCGGGAGACCGTCGCGGCGTCTCCGTCCGTCCTGTCAGTGTGTGCCGGGTGACCGTCTCCGTCCGTCCTGTCAGTGTGTGCCGGGTGACCGTCCCCGTCCGTCCTGTCAGTGTGCGCCGGGTGACCGTCTCCGTCCGTCCTGTCAGTGTGTGCCGGGTGACCGTCTCCGTCCGTCCTGTCAGTGTGTGCCGGGTGACCGTCTCCGTCCGTCCTGTCAGTGTGTGCCGGGTGACCGTCTCCGTCCGTCCTGTCAGTGTGCGCCGGGTGACCGTCTCCGTCCGTCCTGTCAGTGTGTGCCGGGTGACCGTCTCCGTCCGTCCTGTCAGTGTGTGCCGGGTGACCGTCTCCGTCCGTCCTGTCAGTGTGTGCCGGGAGACCGTCGCGGCGTCTCCGTCCGTCCTGTCAGTGTGTGCCGGGTGACCGTCTCCGTCCGTCCTGTCAGTGTGTGCCGGGTGACCGTCTCCGTCCGTCCTGTCAGTGTGTGCCGGGTGACCGTCTCCGTCCGTCCTGTCAGTGTGTGCCGGGAGACCGTCGCGGCGTCTCCGTCCGTCCTGTCAGTGTGTGCCGGGTGACCGTCTCCGTCCGTCCTGTCAGTGTGTGCCGGGTGACCGTCTCCGTCCGTCCTGTCAGTGTGTGCCGGGAGACCGTCGCGGCGTCTCCGTCCGTCCTGTCAGTGTGTGCCGGGTGACCGTCTCCGTCCGTCCTGTCAGTGTGTGCCGGGTGACCGTCTCCGTCCGTCCTGTCAGTGTGTGCCGGGTGACCGTCTCCGTCCGTCCTGTCAGTGTGTGCCGGGTGACCGTCTCCGTCCGTCCTGTCAGTGTGTGCCGGGTGACCGTCTCCGTCCGTCCTGTCAGTGTGTGCCGGGAGACCGTCGCGGCGTCTCCGTCCGTCCTGTCAGTGTGTGCCGGGAGACCGTCGCGGCGTCTCCGTCCGTCCTGCAGTGTGTGCCGGGTGACCGTCTCCGTCCGTCCTGTCAGTGTGTGCCGGGTGACCGTCTCCGTCCGTCCTGTCAGTGTGTGCCGGGAGACCGTCGCGGCGTCTCCGTCCGTCCTGTCAGTGTGTGCCGGGTGACCGTCTCCGTCCGTCCTGTCAGTGTGTGCCGGGTGACCGTCTCCGTCCGTCCTGTCAGTGTGTGCCGGGAGACCGTCGCGGCGTCTCCGTCCGTCCTGTCAGTGTGTGCCGGGAGACCGTCGCGGCGTCTCCGTCCGTCCTGCAGTGTGTGCCGGGTGACCGTCTCCGTCCGTCCTGTCAGTGTGTGCCGGGTGACCGTCTCCGTCCGTCCTGTCAGTGTGTGCCGGGTGACCGTCTCCGTCCGTCCTGTCAGTGTGTGCCGGGAGACCGTCGCGGCGTCTCCGTCCGTCCTGTCAGTGTGTGCCGGGTGACCGTCTCCGTCCGTCCTGTCAGTGTGTGCCGGGTGACCGTCTCCGTCCGTCCTGTCAGTGTGCGCCGGGTGACCGTCTCCGTCCGTCCTGTCAGTGTGTGCCGGGTGACCGTCTCCGTCCGTCCTGTCAGTGTGTGCCGGGAGACCGTCGCGGCGTCTCCGTCCGTCCTGTCAGTGTGCGCCGGGAGACCGTCGCGGCGTCTCCGTCCGTCCTGTCAGTGTGTGCCGGGTGACCGTCTCCGTCCGTCCTGTCAGTGTGTGCCGGGTGACCGTCTCCGTCCGTCCTGTCAGTGTGTGCCGGGTGACCGTCTCCGTCCGTCCTGTCAGTGTGTGCCGGGAGACCGTCGCGGCGTCTCCGTCCGTCCTGTCAGTGTGCGCCGGGTGACCGTCTCCGTCCGTCCTGTCAATGTGCGCCGGGTGACCGTCTCCGTCCGTCCTGTCAGTGTGTGCCGGGTGACCGTCTCCGTCCGTCCTGTCAGTGTGTGCCGGGTGACCGTCTCCGTCCGTCCTGTCAGTGTGCGCCGGGTGACCGTCTCCGTCCGTCCTGTCAGTGTGCGCCGGGTGACCGTCTCCGTCCGTCCTGTCAGTGTGTGCCGGGTGACCGTCTCCGTCCGTCCTGTCAGTGTGTGCCGGGTGACCGTCTCCGTCCGTCCTGTCAGTGTGTGCCGGGTGACCGTCTCCGTCCGTCCTGTCAGTGTGCGCCGGGTGACCGTCTCCGTCCGTCCTGTCAGTGTGTGCCGGGTGACCGTCTCCGTCCGTCCTGTCAGTGTGCGCCGGGTGACCGTCTCCGTCCGTCCTGTCAGTGTGTGCCGGGTGACCGTCTCCGTCCGTCCTGTCAGTGTGTGCCGGGTGACCGTCTCCGTCCGTCCTGTCAGTGTGCGCCGGGTGACCGTCTCCGTCCGTCCTGTCAGTGTGTGCCGGGTGACCGTCTCCGTCCGTCCTGTCAGTGTGCGCCGGGTGACCGTCTCCGTCCGTCCTGTCAGTGTGCGCCGGGTGACCGTCTCCGTCCGTCCTGTCAGTGTGTGCCCCTGTCAGTGGTGTGCCGGCGTGACCGTCTCCCGTCCGTCCTGTCAAGTGGTGCGGGTCCGGGTGACCGTCTCCGTACGTCCTGTCAGTGTGTGCCGGGTGGACCGTCTCCGTCAGTCTGTCAGTGTCGCCGGGAGACCTTCCTCCGGTCCGTCTCATGTCAGTGTGCGCCCGGGTGGACCGTCTCCGTCCGTCCTGTCAGTGTGCGCCGGGTGGACCGTCTCGTCCGATCCTGTCAGTGTGTGCCGGGTGACCGTCTCCGTCCGTCCTGTCAGTGTGCGCCGGGTGACCGTCTCCGTCCGTCCTGTCAGTGTGTGCCGGGAGACCGTCTCCGTCCGTCCTGTCAGTGTGCGCCGGGTGACCGTCTCCGTCCGTCCTGTCAGTGTGTGCCGGGTGACCGTCTCCGTCCGTCCTGTCAGTGTGCGCCGGGTGACCGTCTCCGTCCGTCCTGTCAGTGTGTGCCGGGTGACCGTCTCCGTCCGTCCTGTCAGTGCTGTGCCGGGTGACCGGTCTCCGTCCGTCCTGTCAGTGTGTGCCGGGTGACTGTCGCGGCGTCTCCGTCCGTCCTGTCAGTGTGTGCCGGGTGACCGTCTCCGTCCGTCCTGTCAGTGTGCCGGGTGACCGGGTCGCGGCGTCTCCGTCCGTCCTGTCAGTGTGTGCCGGGTGACCGTCTCCTGTCCGTCCTGTCAGTGTGTGCCGGGTGACCGTCGCGGCGTCTCCGTCCGTCCTGTCAGTGTGTGCCGGGTGACTGTCGCGGCGTCTCCGTCCGTCCTGTCAGTGTGCGCCGGGTGACTGTCGCGGCGTCTCCGTCCGTCCTGTCAGTGTGTGCCGGGTGACCGTCTCCTGTCCGTCCTGTCAGTGTGCGCCGGGTGACTGTCGCGGCGTCTCCGTCCGTCCTGTCAGTGTGTGCCGGGTGACGGTGGCGTCTCCGTCCGTCCTGTCAGTGTGGTGCCGGGTGACGGTCGCGGCGTCTCCGTCCGTCCTGTCAGTGTGCGCCGGGTGACTGTCGCGGCGTCTCCGTCCGTCCTGTCAGTGTGTGCCGGGTGACTGTCGCGGCGTCTCCGTCCGTCCTGTCAGTGTGTGCCGGGTGACTGTCGCGGCGTCTCCGTCCGTCCTG
Organism: Chirona hameri; assembly: GCA_036785665.1. Taxonomy (NCBI): domain Eukaryota; kingdom Metazoa; phylum Arthropoda; class Thecostraca; order Balanomorpha; family Balanidae; genus Chirona; species Chirona hameri. Next base: position 18,000 of record JAXIVJ010005437.1, on the reverse strand, counting down.
TCAGTGGTGCCGGGTGACTGTTGCGGCGTCTCCGTCCGTCCTGTCAGTGTGTGCCGGGTGACCGTCCTCCGTCCGTCCTGTCAGTGTGTGCCGGGTGACCGTCTCCGTCCGTCCTGTCAGTGTGTGCCGGGTGACCGTCTCGTCCGTCCTGTCAGTGTGTGCCGGGTGACCGTCGCGGCGTCTCCGTCCGTCCTGTCAGTGTGTGCCGGGTGACGGCGTCTCCGTCCGTCCTGTCAGTGTGTGCCGGGTGACGGTCGCGGCGTCTCCGTCCGTCCTGTCAGTGTGTGCCGGGTGACTGTCGGGTCCGTCGTCTGTCAGTGTGTGCCAGATGACCGTCGCGGCGTCTCCGTCCGTCCTGTCAGTGTGTGCCGGGTGACTGTCGCGGCGTCTCCGTCCGTCCTGTCAGTGTGTGCCGGGTGACTGTCGCGGCGTCTCCTTCCGTCCTGTCAGTGTGTGCCGGGTGACTGTCGCGCGTCTCCGTCCGTCCTGTCAGTGTGTGCCGGTGACGGTGGCGTCTCCGTCCGTCCTGTCAGTGTTGCGCCGGTGACTGTCGCGGCGTCTCCGTCCGTCCTGTCAGTGTGCGCCGGGTGACCGTCTCCGTCCGTCCTGTCAGTGTGTGCCGGGTGACTGTCTCCGTCCCGTCCTCCTGTCAGTGTGTGCCGGGTGACTGTCGCGGCGTCTCCGTCCGTCCTGTCAGTGTGCGCCGGGTGACGGTCGCGGCGTCTCCGTCCGTCCTGTCAGTGTGTGCCCGGTTCCGTCTCCGTCCGTCCTGTCAGTGTGTGCCGGTGACCGTCTCCGTCCGTCCTGTCAGTGTGTGCCAGGTGACGGTGGCGTCTCCGTCCGTCCTGTCAGTTGTGCGCCGGGTGACTGTCGCGGCGTCTCCGTCCGTCCTGTCAGTGTGCGCCGGGTGACCGTCTCCGTCCGTCCTGTCAGTGTGTGCCGGGTGACTGTCTCCGTCCGTCCTGTCAGTGTGTGCCGGGTGACTGTCGCGGCGTCTCCGTCCGTCCTGTCAGTGTGCGCCGGGTAACGGTCGCGGCGTCTCCGTCCGTCCTGTCAGTGTGGCGCCGGGTGACCGTCTCCGTCCGTCCTGTCAGTGTGTGCCGGGTGACTGTCTCCGTCCGTCCTGTCAGTGTGTGCCGGGTGACTGTCGCGGCGTCTCCGTCCGTCCTGTCAGTGTGTGCCGGTGACCGTCGCGGCGTCTCCGTCCGTCCTTTCAGTGTGCGCCGGGTGACGGTCGCGGCGTATCCGTCCGTCCTGTCAGTGTGTGCCGGGTGACCGTCTCCGTCCGTCCTGTCAGTGTGCGCCGGGTGACCTTCGCGGCGTCTCCGTCCGTCCTGTCAGTGTGCGCCGGGTGACCGTCTCCGTCCGTCCTGTCAGTGTGCGCCGGGTGACTGTCGCGGCGTCTCCGTCCGTCCTGTCAGTGTGCGCCGGGTGACCGTCTCCGTCCGTCCTGTCAGTGTGTGCCGGGTGACTGTCGCGGCGTCTCCGTCCGTCCTGTCAGTGTGTGCCGGGTGACTGTCGCGGCGTCTCCGTCCGTCCTGTCAGTGTGTGCCAGGTGACGGTCGCGGCGTCTCCGTCCGTCCTGTCAGTGTGCGCCGGGTGACTGTCGCGGCGTCTCCGTCCGTCCTGTCAGTGTGCGCCGGGTGACCGTCTCCGTCCGTCCTGTCAGTGTGTGCGGGTGACCGTCGCGGCGTCTCCGTCCGTCCTGTCAGTGTGCGCCGGGTGACTGTCGCGGCGTCTCCGTCCGTCCTGTCAGTGTGCGCCGGGTGACTGTCGCGGCGTCTCCGTCCGTCCTGTCAGTGTGCGCCGGTTGACCGTCTCCTTTCGTCCTGTCAGTGTGTGCCAGGTGACGGTCGCGGCGTCTCCGTCCGTCCTGTCAGTGTGCGCCGGGTGACTGTCGCGGCGTCTCCGTCCGTCCTGTCAGTGTGCGCCGGGTGACCGTCTCCGTCCGTCCTGTCAGTGTGTGCCAGGTGACGGTCGCGGCGTCTCCGTCCGTCCTGTCAGTGTGCGCCGGGTGACTGTCGCGGCGTCTCCGTCCGTCCTGTCAGTGTGCGCCGGGTGACCGTCTCCGTCCGTCCTGTCAGTGTGTGCCAGGTGACGGTCGCGGCGTCTCCGTCCGTCCTGTCAGTGTGCGCCGGGTGACTGTCGCGGCGTCTCCGTCCGTCCTGTCAGTGTGCGCCGGGTGACCGTCTCCGTCCGTCCTGTCAGTGTGTGCCAGGGACGGTCGCGGCGTCTCCGTCCGTCCTGTCAGTGTGCGCCGGGTGACCGTCTCCGTCCGTCCTGTCAGTGTGTGCCAGGTGACGGTCGCGGCGTCTCCGTCCGTCCTGTCAGTGTGCGCCGGGTGACTGTCGCGGCGTCTCCGTCCGTCCTGTCAGTGTGCGCCGGGTGACCGTCTCCGTCCGTCCTGTCAGTGTGTGCCAGGTGACGGTCGCGGCGTCTCCGTCCGTCCTGTCAGTGTGCGCCGGGTGACTGTCGCGGCGTCTCCGTCCGTCCTGTCAGTGTGCGCCGGGTGACCGTCTCCGTCCGTCCTGTCAGTGTGTGCCAGGTGACGGTCGCGGCGTCTCCGTCCGTCCTGTCAGTGTGCGCCGGGTGACTGTCGCGGCGTCTCTGTCCGTCCTGTCAGTGTGCGCCGGGTGACCGTCTCCGTCCGTCCTGTCAGTGTGTGCCGGGTGACCGTCGCGGCGTCTCCGTCCGTCCTGTCAGTGTGCGCCGGGTGACTGTCGCGGCGTCTCCGTCCGTCCTGTCAGTGTGCGCCGGGTGACTGTCGCGGCGTCTCCGTCCGTCCTGTCAGTGTGCGCCGGGTGACCGTCTCCGTCCGTCCTGTCAGTGTGTGCCGGGTGACCGTCTCCGTCCGTCCTGTCAGTGTGCGCCGGGTGACTGTCGCGGCGTCTCCGTCCGTCCTGTCAGTGTGCGCTGGGTGACTGTCGCGGCGTCTCCGTCCGTCCTGTCAGTGTGCGCCGGGTGACCGTCTCCGTCCGTCCTGTCAGTGTGTGCCGGGTGACCGTCTCCGTCCGTCCTGTCAGTGTGCGCCGGGTGACTGTCGCGGCGTCTCCGTCCGTCCTGTCAGTGTGCGCCGGGTGACTGTCGCGGCGTCTCCGTCCGTCCTGTCAGTGTGCGCCGGGTGACTGTCGCGGCGTCTCCGTCCGTCCTGTCAGTGTGCGCCGGGTGACCGTCGCGGCGTCTCCGTCCGTCCTGTCAGTGTGCGCCGGGTGACCGTCTCCGTCCGTCCTGTCAGTGTGCGCCGGGTGACCGTCTCCGTCCGTCCTGTCAGTGTGCGCCGGGTGACTGTCGCGGCGTCTCCGTCCGTCCTGTCAGTGTGTGCCGGGTGACTGTCGCGGCGTCTCCGTCCGTCCTGTCAGTGTGCGCCGGGAGACCGTCTCCGTCCGTCCTGTCAGTGTGCGCCGGGTGACCATCTCCGTCCGTCCTGTCAGTGTGCGCCGGGTGACTGTCGCGGCGTCTCCGTCCGTCCTGTCAGTGTGTGCCGGGTGACTGTCGCGGCGTCTCCGTCCGTCCTGTCAGTGTGCGCCGGGTGACTGTCGCGGCGTCTCCGTCCGTCCTGTCAGTGTGTGCCGGGTGACTGTCGCGGCGTCTCCGTCCGTCCTGTCAGTGTGCGCCGGGAGACCGTCTCCGTCCGTCCTGTCAGTGTGCGCCGGGTGACCATCTCCGTCCGTCCTGTCAGTGTGCGCCGGGTGACTGTCGCGGCGTCTCCGTCCGTCCTGTCAGTGTGTGCCGGGTGACTGTTGCGGCGTCTCCGTCCGTCCTGGCAGTGTGTGCCGGGTGACTGTCGCGGCGTCTCCGTCCGTCCTGTCAGTGTGTGCCAGGTGACGGTCGCGGCGTCTCCGTCCGTCCTGTCAGTGTGCGCCGGGTGACTGTCGCGGCGTCTCCGTCCGTCCTGTCAGTGTGCGCCGGGTGACTGTCGCGGCGTCTCCGTCCGTCCTGTCAGTGTGCGCCGGGTGACCGTCTCCGTCCGTCCTGTCAGTGTGCGCCGGGTGACTGTCGCGGCGTCTCCGTCCGTCCTGTCAGTGTGCGCCAGGTGACCGTCTCCGTCCGTCCTGTCAGTGTGTGCCGGGTGACTGTCGCGGCGTCTCCGTCCGTCCTGTCAGTGTGTGCCAGGTGACGGTGGCGTCTCCGTCCGTCCTGTCAGTGTGCGCCGGGTGACTGTCGCGGCGTCTCCGTCCGTCCTGTCAGTGTGCGCCGGGTGACCGTCTCCGTCCGTCCTGTCAGTGTGCGCCGGGTGACCGTCTCCGTCCGTCCTGTCAGTGTGCGCCGGGTGACTGTCGCGGCGTCTCCGTCCGTCCTGTCAGTGTGCGCCGGGTGACCGTCTCCGTCCGTCCTGTCAGTGTGCGCCGGGAGACCGTCTCCGTCCGTCCTGTCAGTGTGCGCCGGGTGACCGTCTCCGTCCGTCCTGTCGGTGTGCGCCGGGAGACCGTCTCCGTCCGTCCTGTCAGTGTGCGCCGGGTGACCGTCTCCGTCCGTCCTGTCAGTGTGCGCCGGGAGACCGTCTCCGTCCGTCCTGTCAGTGTGCGCCGGGTGACCGTCTCCGTCCGTCCTGTCAGTGTGCGCCGGGAGACCGTCTCCGTCCGTCCTGTCAGTGTGCGCCGGGTGACCGTCTCCGTCCGTCCTGTCAGTGTGCGCCGGGAGACCGTCTCCGTCCGTCCTGTCAGTGTGCGCCGGGTGACCGTCTCCGTCCGTCCTGTCAGTGTGCGCCGGGAGACCGTCTCCGTCCGTCCTGTCAGTGTGCGCCGGGTGACCGTCTCCGTCCGTCCTGTCAGTGTGCGCCGGGAGACCGTCTCCGTCCGTCCTGTCAGTGTGCGCCGGGTGACCGTCTCCGTCCGTCCTGTCAGTGTGCGCCGGGAGACCGTCTCCGTCCGTCCTGTCAGTGTGCGCCGGGTGACCGTCTCCGTCCGTCCTGTCAGTGTGCGCCGGGAGACCGTCTCCGTCCGTCCTGTCAGTGTGCGCCGGGTGACCGTCTCCGTCCGTCCTGTCAGTGTGCGCCGGGAGACCGTCTCCGTCCGTCCTGTCAGTGTGCGCCGGGTGACCGTCTCCGTCCGTCCTGTCAGTGTGCGCCGGGAGACCGTCTCCGTCCGTCCTGTCAGTGTGCGCCGGGTGACCGTCTCCGTCCGTCCTGTCAGTGTGCGCCGGGAGACCGTCTCCGTCCGTCCTGTCAGTGTGTGCCGGGTGACCGTCTCCGTCCGTCCTGTCAGTGTGCGCCGGGTGACGGTCGCGGCGTCTCCGTCCGTCCTGTCAGTGTGTGCCGGGAGACCGTCTCCGTCCGTCCTGTCAGTGTGTGCCGGGTGACCGTCTCCGTCCGACCTGTCAGTGTGCGCCGGGTGACCGTCTCCGTCCGTCCTGTCAGTGTGCGCCAGGTGACGGTCGCGGCGTCTCCGTCCGTCCTGTCAGTGTGTGCCGGGTGACCGTCTCCGTCCGTCCTGTCAGTGTGTGCCGGGAGACCGTCGCGGCGTCTCCGTCCGTCCTGTCAGTGTGCGCCGGGTGACCGTCTCCGTCCGTCCTGTCAGTGTGTGCCGGGTGACCGTCTCCGTCCGTCCTGTCAGGTGTGCCCGATGACCGCCGCGGCGTCTCCGTCCGTCCTGTCAGTGTGTGCCGGGTGACCGTCACCGCGTCTCCGTCCGTCCTGTCAGTGTGCGCCGGGTGACCGTCGCGGCGTCTCCGTCCGTCCTGTGCGCCAGGCTATTGTTCGGGAAGGGTGGAAAGGTTTGGGGTCGCTGGGGGGAGTGGGACGCCTATCTGGCGAGGGACGATGAGAGTCGTCGTGCAGGCGTCGCCACGAGAGGTTGTCACTCGCACTGCTGTGAATATACGTTTTATTACAAAAGGTTAGGTTGAAGCTGAACATATGAAGCAAATTTAACCCTCGCCCTACGTGGGGGGTCCTAAAACGACCCCCCCCCTGATATTTTTATTGTATAGCTTTTTAGATATGCGGCGCATCTTTCTAAACTTTTCAGTAGCTGAGTATACAACAATTATACGTATGCTGTACAAAGTTCATTGAAATTGGTTGAGTAATATTTGAAATAATGATGTTTTGATGACGTCATGTTGGTGGAAAACGATAATTGTTTGAAAAATCGTAGAAAACAGAGTTTTGAAGTAAATTACAAACGCAATTAACCAAAGATAAAAAGTGTCATTTTCTTTAAAATAGACATCTCGAATTCTGGAAGTTTTGTTTTTTTACCTCCAAAATTAACATAAACTGTTTTTGGGGGGAAAAATCAACACAAAATCAAAATTTTCAAAGATGTTTAAAAAATGGAATGTATTTGAGAGAACTGAGTATGGACAATACTCAAACCAAATTTCAAAGAAATATCTCTACTTTTGACTGAGTGATGGCTCCCTAAGTGTAAGAAATTCATGACGTCATTTTTTCAATAACTTTTTTGGACTTTGTTTGACCAGACACGAATAAATAATTACCTTTTCAGTATTGCAGAGACAAAACTGGTCTAGGGAAATGGCTTTTTATTTACATTTATAAATTTCTCATTTTGAGGTTTTCTGACAGAGCAAAGCCGCTGTTCTGGACGTGGTAGATCGAGGTCATTCACTTGACATGGAAGGTCACTCGTTAACTGGAAACCTCAAAATTGCATACCGTTGGATTCCGAACATGACAGGCAACATGTTGGTTCTTACCATGTTGCTCTATGTTGCATGGTTTGGAAATTAACAGGGGGGTCTTTGTAGGACCCCCCCCCCCCGTAGGGTGAAGGTGAAAAGGCTCCCGTAGGGCAAGGGTTAAATACATATATTTTGTGCAAGCAATAATTTGAAGATTTTATTTTATTTTGTATTCTCTTACACTTTATGCGTCCACATTTTTTTAGGAAGTGTCCAGGTAATTCTTACTAATGTACTTTTGCAGTTCATTGCTAACTATTTGTGTTGCACGGAGTCTCTAGCATATGCGTGCAACTTACCAATTAGTGTTCTTGAAATACAAAAACCACACGTCACAAAGTGATCCAAAACAGTTACTTCCAAATTAGTACCTATTCTGGAGTTTGTCATGTATGCCCCCCCCCCCCCCGGAGTTGCTATGGTACACACTAAGGTCAGGCTTCTTTCCCCTCTAGCGTATGTTTGACGGCGAATTAAGAAACGACCGTATATGCATTCAAACTGCATTACTGCTAGCTTCAAATTGATATACCGACGCATTGGCTCGCCTTATCCATTGGCTGCTTTTAAGCAAAAATCCGTTTTTATCACCGCAAAGCGCTAAAAACGTATTTTTGCTTAAAAACAGTCAATGGATAAGGGGAGCCAATGCGTCAATATATCAATTTGAAGCTCTCAGTAATGCGGTTTGAATACATATTGCATTTATGGTCGTTTCTTAATTCGCCGTCAAACATACGCTAGAGGAGAAGAAAAGCCGGACCTTAGTGTGTGTGTACCATAGCAACTGCGGGTCCATGTACAGCCGTAAGAACATAGGTTTTCTGATCATTTTTCTCGCCAGAAACCGTTCGAAAACTTTATGAATCGCTCGCTTTGGTTAACCCTTGTCAGTGCAGCAAGAAAAAAAAAATGTCCTAGAAACTGCCAGAGTCTAAAAACGTCATGTCAGGTTATTGGAGGTCAGTGGCCTCGGTTGACCTGTGAAAGTGCATGACCCCAGTTAAACATATAAGTATATAAAATGGATGTCAAATTGAAATCAGCGTCACAATGTCCTAGAAACTGCCAGAGGCCAAACAAGTCATCTCAGGTCATCGGAGGTCAGTGACCTCGAATGGCCTCTGAAAAGGTCAACCGATGTCATGATCTCAGTGGAAACCGTGAATGCCACCTGTTAACCCGCGAGTTACTGGGGTATATTTCATAACGCGACTTACTGGGAGGGGGGGGGGGGTATTTCCACCCCCCCCCCCCCCTCTTCGGATCTCCGGAACTGCTAGACCGAATGTAAAAATTCAAACGACTTTCGATAGCCCTGATAAATTAATCGAGGGAAACATAATATTGTTGACCTCGGGGTCACCGATGACGTCACAGGTCAGGTCAAGTACAAAAAAAGGTAAGTCGCGGGTTAACCCGCGACTTACTGGGGGGGGGGCTATTTTTTGCCCCCCATCCCGTTATTTTTCAATAACTCCTAAACGAACACCGGTATCGTCACTAAACCTGCAGTACCTTCTCTAACATCAATTCTACACATGTTGGCAAAATAAGGAAATATGAGGTTATGATAGGTCAACCGGGAATCACGTCAGAGTGACGTCATGTTCTTCGGTTTTTCCTTCGCTAAATCATTGCAGAAGTTTTGGATGTTGCGAATTTGGAGGTTCCGCCTTACGAATATTGTATATGTTTTGTCACATCATTCACGTTCCGACCATTGTTTGTAAGTCAAGTCTCAGTCTAAAGTCGAGCCCCACGCCAGTATTCAAGTCTCCTGTTGACAGCTGACTCCTGTTGACAGCTGACTCCTGTTGACAGCTGAATCCTGTTGACAGTTGAATCCTGTTGACGTTGTAACGGTCAGTCAATGGTAGAGACAGAGACAGTGAGACAGTGAGACAGTGAGACAGTGCGACAGTGAGACAGAGACAGTGAGACAGAGACAGTGAGACAGAGACAGTGAGACAGAGACAGTGAGACAGAGACAGTGAGACAGAGACAGTGAGACAGAGACAGTGAGACAGAGACAGTGAGACAGAGACAGTGAGACAGTGAGACAGAAACAGTGAGACAGTGAGACAGTGAGACAGTGAGACAGTGAGACAGTGAGACAGAGACAGAGGTAGAGACAGTGTAACTGAGGGTGTGGCGCAACACAGGTTAGCATCCTCGGCTTGACTTGGCCATAAACTGCCTAATCTGGGCAGACATAGGCCGTGGAGCTCCAGCCTCAATCTAGACAAAATAGTCACACATCTGAAGTAGCCGTGGTGTATGTCCCGACAAAGCTTAGTGCCCTTAAGCTTTGTTCGAAACCACCGAGCATCAACTCATTGACAGATCAGAAGTAGTTATTATATATTTATCTTAAATGAGCCTTGACATTGTTTGAACACCGCGAATGATTAAACAATTAGGTACGGATCAGAAACAGTCGTGGCATATTCCCTGAAGAGAGACCTGCGCCATTGTTCGCTAACAACAAGCACCACAAATTCACAAGACAATCAGGTACCCTCCACCTGGTACAGTGGTGTTAGCCGTTAATGTTATATGGTGAAAGAAGGGGTGTAATAGGAGCCGGGTTGGTGTTGAGACCGGGTGTAATAGGAGCCGGGTTGGTGTCGAGGCCGGGTGTAATAGGAGCAGGGTTGGTTTTGAGGCCGGGTGTAATAGGAGCCGAGTTGGCGTTGAGGCCGGGCGTAATAGGAGCCGGGATGGCGTTGAGGCCGGGCGTAATAGGAGCCGAGTTGGTGTTGAGGCTGGGTGTAATAGGAGCCGAGTTGGCGTTGAGGCCGGGCGTAATAGGAGCCGAGTTGGTGTTGAGGCTGGGTGTAATAGGAGCCGGGTTGGTGTTGAGGCTGGGTGTAATAGGAGCCGAGTTGGCGTTGAGGCCGAACGTAATAGGAGCCGGGTTGGTGTCGAGGCCGGGTGTAATAGGAGCCGGGTTGGTGTCGAGGCCGGGTGTAATAGGAGCCGGGTTGGCGTTGAGGCCGGGTGTAATAGGAGCTGGGTTGGTGTCGAGACCGGCACCAACTATACCGCAAGGCGGTGTGGAGATCAGGCAATCAATGTATTCCGACATCCCTGCATGGGGACAAACCACATGCACAGATAAACAGTAAGTATGCATATTACATATACGCCCACACTCAATCCAGGCCATGCCAATCACCGGCACACACTCAATCACGATCAGCCAGGCTAAATATGAGGCATCACCAGAAGTCGAATGAGGCCCTTGGCGTCCGTGTCATTCTGAGCCAGAAGCCACCGAAGGGAGTCAGTAAGGCCACAGAGGGCCCTTATTGAGCTATCTAGTGCTACGGGAGCTATTGTGAATACCTCCGCGGGGGTATTCACAATCTCCCGGTAGACGCGCCCTACGGCAACTCGCAATAGCGTCGCAAGGGTCCCCCACACAGTAGGAGCATATAGTTTACCAGAGAACCCATGTTGCACGCGGAGGTCGCGTTGAGGGCAACACGCGCTAAACTACTTAATATAAAGACACAGCGAAGTCGATGCTCACCGCGAAATGCATTGCTGAAGGCATTGAATAATGCGCGGCGAAGCACTGCCTGCACGCTAGGTATCTGTAGCGCCACCAGCAGTGCTGTATGGTGTGCTATGCGAGGCAAGCGTAGCGCAGATTTGATGGCTGTCGCCTGCCACGACTCCAGGCGTGCCATCTCGGCGGACCTCGGGTAGCACATTGCACAGCCATATAGCATAGCCGGTGACACTACAGCGCGCCAGAGGTAGGCCTTGTCTGCCGCCGGCAGGTGCGAGTTAAACATTCCGGCTGGTGTGAGGCCGAAGAAAGCCCCTCTACCGCGGTGCAGTCGCGCGTCCGTGACGCGACGTAGTGACCGCGATTCTAGCCACACTAAGCCTACTTCCAATTCCGAGTTTCAGTCCAAGTCCAATTCCAAGTCCGAGTCCGAGTCCAAGTTCGCGTCCAAGTCAAAGCCCAAATCAGAGTCCAAACCCGTGTTCAAACCCAAGTCCAACGTTCGATTTCCAGTCGTACTCCACGTCCGGGATAGAATCCTACTCCGAAATATCTGGGATCGAATTCAAATCGGGCCTCGAGTCCGGGTTGCAACTCTTAGTCGGTGTCGGAAGCCGGGGACGGGCGCTCTGTTCATTAATCCCCACTGCACATCTGCAGCCCCTCGACGTGACTCCGTTGGAGACAGTGGAGAACTCCCATGCGTCTCTCCACGTGAGAACTCTCACGTGGAGAACTCCCACGTCCATCCAGCCGCGCCCTTCACGTGCAGAACGTGGCTGCCCACGTGCCGCGGTCCTCTCGGCCAGTCATCGCCAGCCAGTCAGTCGCTCCTGCAGGTGTAGACCGAACCCTACAAGCTGAGGCTGCTGCAGCCGAGAGTGATTTCGTCTGGGGAGTCCATCTACGATCCATAAAAGTGTTGATGACCTCAGATCACCTCAGCTGACCTTGCAGAGATCACTGAGCAACAATTGCACATGGGTCATCACGAATGGGCTATGATGATTCTGAAAGAATTGACCTGATAGAGGAAACATTTGTATATTTTTGCATTGACTTATACTGGGAAGGTCATGAAGTTGACCTGACCTTAGGTCACCAATATATAAAACGAGATATTCCAATTGTAGGTAATTATGACCTTATGAAATCCTGTAAGTTTCAAATATCTCGGACAAACACTGTCGCTTTGGCACGACCACAAACATTTTTAGAGGTAAGGCCACAAAAGGCATGTTCCTAGACCAGTTTTGGCTCAGAAATACAAAAAAGGCCACGTGATCTGGTGATCTGACCTGAAATGACCTGATGTCAACATTTGTACACAACGTGTGTAATTGATGCCCAAACAGCTGAGCCAAATTTGGCGGCATTATACGCCGCTGTTTTCCCGCTATTCCCGAAAATCCCTATGGGGGAGGGGGAGATGACCCACATCAGGGCGAGGGGGAGATGACCCACATCAGGGCGAGGGGGGAGGGGGAGATGACCCACATCAGGGCGAGGGAGGATTATGTTGTGAGCTTTGTTTCCATTGTTTGTTTCGAAAGCGCTTATTTTCGAAACCCGTGATGAGAAAAGACTTGTTTGTATTCGAGTCGCAAGAAGTGTCTTAAAATATTGTGCCCTATCATTTAGCAGACTAAAGGTTTTCTCTATTGCTCAATAATGACGTCATCGCCCCAAAATTAAAACTTAATTTGTGTAATGTTAAGCGACATTTTCGAAAATAAATATATAATCGTTTGAAGCAGCACATACTTCATATTTTCACTACAGCCGGCGTATATTTGACAATTTTTTTAGAAAGGTGTGAATGTCCCTTTAAAGAGACCTTTACATTTCGTTCACCTTTAACATGTGGTTTTCAACTGAGCTAGCCGATTTGTAGAGCAGATCGAAAAATGGGTTGTGTGAAAAAATTAGCTCCTTACGTTAAGTAATTTCGACACAGTGGGCCCCTTTTAGAAGACGAAGTTTAATTTCCCCAAACTTGTTTCGGGTCCTCACAACGGTTGTTCCGTTACAAGCAGCCTGTGTATATATGCTTAAAATTAATCGTTATTGTGTGCAATAGTTCCCATATCCAAGCTACCATATGCATGACGTCATAATTGCCATGAAGCTTGTGATGGCCATGGACGAGAAAGGAGAAACATGCTCATTTTTCGACGGATATCCATCTATCGTCCAAAGAAATGCCATATTCGTTTTTCAACACGAAATGCCCTGTATAACCAAATTTCGAGACAACTTTCAAGGTGACCTATGAGCCATCTCCCTTTAACCCTATTTGTAACAGGGGGAGGGGGGCGGATTCCGCCCCCCCCCCCTCATGTTTTTCGAAGATATCTTCAGAACGGCTAGAAGCAGGGCCATAAAATTTTCGGAATTTTCATAGAATTGAATACCGCATATGGAGTCAAAATTTTGAGTTCTTAACCTGAACAGAGGCGGTTCCAGGGCCCAGTTTTGGGTGGGTTCGGAGGCGAAATTTGGCGATAATACGGAAATGCGATCTTCACGGTTTCTTCCTAACTGCATCCAGTATAAATGAGTTACATCGGTGTACGGTGATTGCAACAAGTGCAAATTAGTTAATGTTAATGAAATATCATAAAAATTGCATGGCAGAGGCGGTTTCAGGGGCTTGAAAAGGGGGGGGGGGTTCCAGGAAGTATTCAATGCTTGGCGGAAAGCCAATAGAGCGATTTAAGGGGCATTTATAGCTATCAAGATGTAAAAGATAGTTTCTGCTTCCATTATCTGTATAATTTATTACATATAGAATTTCAAGGGCGTGTTCAGGAACATGAAAAGGGGGGTGACTGGCATAGAGATGACGATATGCCAGCGATAACGGCGCAATAGACGTTTATATTATAATGATATATGCACATATGAGGCCAGAAAAGGGAATAAAGTCATTTTTGGCAGAGGCGCGCTCAGGAATGGAAGAAAGGGGGTCATATTATTGCAAGGAAACTAAGAGGCATGGGCGTACAATGACATAACATACTGCAGTTTTCGAATTAAACACGCACCACAGGCTACTCTACGAACGATTATAAGATAATAGGCGAGTCCAGGTAGGGTAAAAGGGGGGTAAGCAATGCCAATTGAAGTTGTAAGTGAAATAGTCACTGTTGACTAGTTAGTATCATAATAGCGGATAATATACTTCTCAAAATGTCTTGCACCGCCCCAATTTGGATCCTGGATACGCCTATGATGAAGTGCAACATGCAAAAAGGAAATATCTACGATCAGTAACATATGTATAGTGCTGGGTAGCAACTTGTCTGCGGTTAATATTTTTTTCCCAATTAACCTCCTTTTTTCACTAACTTGGTACCGCCTATGGCAAAAACTATGATGTATAACCGTTTTGTCTAATGTCACAATCACATACCATTTCATTTATCAAAAAAACAATATAAAAAATGGTTTTATTACGCATTTACTTCACCCCCATATTGAGTGACCTGCACACGCCTATGATTTTTGAATTTTCAAACTTTACTGTCATATATCAATTTCCAATTCAATCTCTATCGATTCCTATTAGTTGTGTTCAAATCGGTCGATAAACATGAAAGCTATATCGGATCAAAAATACCACTAAAATTTGTGGTTTTTGCCCCCCTGTTGCCCCCCTATCAAAAATTTATATTTTTGTATTATTTAGAAATGTAGATCGTGTTGAGGGAAACCAAACGCTGTTTCATTTTCGAAAATCGGACGGGTAGATCTCGAGATCTCCGGGGGGGGGGCGGAATCCGCCCCCCCCCCCCCCGTTACAAATAGGGGTAGCCAGGAGCCTGTTACAAATAGGGTTAAGCCATCGTTTGTATAAGTCGTTAACACGCGCCCTGGAGGGCCTCTGATAATAACACGCCCTGGAGGGGGGGGGGCGGATTTCGCCCCCTCCCCCTATGATCTCGAAAACCACGCAACGTAGCGACAAGCAGGAAACGACGTTAGATAGCTCGAGACAAGCTCTTTCGAAAGTATTTGGTTATTTTTTTTCAGGTCAATATTGAGGTCACCATAGGTCATCAAGGGTCAGATTTTCAAGATTTCAAGACTTCGGTTCGAACACCCCCAAATATCTTGGGAACTATGATAGTTAGCAGCAAACGGAAAAAGCAATCGAAAGTCATTGAAAAATGCAATCGACATAGGTGTCCTCAGATTTGAGCTCAGGTCAATAGTTTAGGCTCCAGAGGTCATCGAATGTCAAAAAGGTGATTTTGTTTTCAAAACTGTTTTCCCCAAATAACCTTTAACTAATAAAGATAAAGCAATAATGTTTACGCCATCGCGTGTGTCTTGTCAAGGCGCTTCGAATCATATTCATGGTGACCGAGTTAGGTCAACTGAGAAATCTGACCTCAGGTCAAGGTCAAGTGGTGACCCAAGTTGGTCATGTTGCATATTGGGAGACGTGTCTCGACAAGAAAAACATATTGGTACCGTTTTCTCTTCTCTATCTTCAATATGTCGATAGTTATTGATAAAACCGTGTTGGCGGTCACAAAATTGACCTGTCCTTAGGTCACCGATATTAGAAATCTGAGATAAACAAATTGTTGGTATCTATGACCTTATGAAGTCCTACAAGATTGAAACCGATCGGCGTAAAACTGTGGCTGTGGTACTACTGCAAACGTTTTGGAGTTGAGGTCATCACGTGACCTGGTCTGGTGACCTGACCTGAGATGACCTGAGACCAAGAATTTTACATAATGCGGGAAGTTCATTTCTAAACAGGCATACAAAAAACGGCGGCGCTGCGCGCCGCCATTTTTGCGCTATCCTCGAAAAACCGGAGGGGTGGGCGGATTTGGCCCCCCTCCAGGGCGCTTGTTAAAACAACCTTTACAAATAGCACGTAACCATTCCTTTGGCCTGAAGACTCACCGGCAAAGTAAGACATACAATTCACAAAAAGTAAATACAAAGAAATTGGACATCCTTTTATCGGCTTCCGTTTGAAATATATGTCTGCCTCACTGCTCTCCGGCGTAGAGCATGCAGACTACATCATTGCGAGGCATGGGGCCGGCATCCAGATTCGTAGCAAGCATCGCAAGGTGCTTCCCGTTGAAGAAAGCGAACCCATCATCTGTGCTGTCTGGCTCGCCTTGGTCCCACTTGGTCTCCCAGAAACTGGAGGTGGAGCCGCCGAGCACCTTGAAGCTGCCGTCAACGTAGCGAATGTTCAGCCAGACACGCTCGGAAACATGATCGACGAGGAACGCGAACTGCTCTTCGGTCTCGAACGTGGGGAGCGTGGCGGCGGAGCCGTAGTTGGAGCTGCAGTAGTCGC